>CM049813.1:4806001-5078501 GCA_027422405.1 Ptychobarbus kaznakovi
CTAACTCAGCAAAATCAGGACATGCTGCCAGTATCATGAAAGATGAAGTCCATCTGAAGATTAAAACCTCCCTAGAACCCCAAATTATTTCATTGGCTGAAATAACTTATGTCTAATCTGTTAGCACTCCTATTCATCAGAATGGCATTAACTCAGCAGGTGCAGGACCCCTGTAAGTACACATTTCATGACATGTCATCACAGTGCTGACTGCTTGATGGCAACTTAGAACACACACAGCACTAAACCATTCATCAGTGAACATCCTGAGCTGTGATGGCAGACAGCCAGACATGGAGAAATGTGAATTAATTATAAAAGGCCCTCCAAAAATATAAATTTGTGTATAAAATTCGATTTTGCTTGTTAAAAAAAGTTGTCAGCATACATGGCTACTTTTGAATTGTGTGGAGTAATGGCATGGAATTGGTGATATGTCTCGAGCAGAGCTGGGAAAGCATATAAGCTGTAGTATCACCTTATTTTTTATTAATTCAATAATACCTTATTTGTATTGATGTTGTTGATACCCTGCCATATGCTTCTTTGGTTGTTGTTGTAGAATTGTTCTTCAACTTCGTTTTTGTATTGTCGTTTGGCGGCTTTGATGAATCTCCTGAGATCGTAACTGGCTTGTTTCCAATCGTCAGTGTTTCCGGATTTAAAGGCAGATGTCCGTGCTGACAAGGCTGATCGAACATCGCTGTTATGAGATGCGCGCCCGCAGTTTACAAAATTAGTTGTCCAGAGACGGAAAGTTAGCCAGCAAACTGGTTGGAAGAGGAGGTCGGAAAGCACGGTGTCTCAGTCTGACGAGGACGCCAGCTCTCTTCCCTCTTTTCCGCTTGCGTTTTTTTGGTCTTGCAGCCCAGACAAAGGGCTCTGATGCGGTGTCTGTGAACAAGGCACCGGCATTCAAGAACTCGAAGTCCGGTTTGCGTTGCGCGACAGAGGAACCAATGTTTAAAAGCGTGTCTATCGTAGACAGTTATACAAACAACATCTAACACGTAAAACAACAAAAAAACAAATAAAACATACGAAAAACTGCAAGGTTTTCTCGGAGCTCGCAACACGACTGCCATACTCGGCGCCATCTTGACCTAGTTGGCTATCATAAGCTGAAACTTATAATTAAACTCACTCTTTTTAGGGAAATGCATTTGCTTTACTGTAAATCTACTTCTGAATTATATACATATATAAACTTCCCTGATAAGGGGGTTATACCCTCCCCCTTCTAACCTTCTCATTTCCTCATGAGGCTAAACTGGTTTAAATCTGAACTACTGTTCTGACAGTAGAGCAGGGGCTTGCATGAACACATCGGGGGCACTGAGCCATGGGGTGGCACCTTACAGTGTGGCAGGCCTTCTTCGTCTTGTATGACTCTTCAATGTGTACGACCATCCCACGATGGACCAAGATTAATGGTTTATTGGTAGTCATCATAACTCAGCCTAACCACCGGCCTTACTTCTCTCTGAGATTTACGACACCCAGCAGTGTTTGACTCCTCTTCGGAGACATTTCGGGGTGCCATTTTCTCCCCCTTCTAAATCCAGATTCTCTGTGACTTCAGGAGGCTGATTAAGGATCTATCTGGGATCAATCTCTGTCGGGTCTTCTGTCCCAAAACACTCCTGGTCAAGCACATGGACACATACAGAAGGCACAGTTTCAGGTTCCACAGCAAGTTGATTGATGGCAGTTTTCTATTGGTGTGGATCAACTCACAATAATGGCAGAGGTCCTCATCATCATCACTCTCAGTGGTGTCACAGGTTTCACCTACAACCATATCCACACTGTCCTTGTTCTGTTTCTTTGGTCTTCTTTTCACTGTTCGTGCTCTCGTTACAGGAGGATGCATGATTGGGTTCGAGTCATCAGGCTTCGAGAATCTCACATTGTCTCCAATGCGTAAAAGATGGTCTCTATGAATGGTCCATGCCACTCTCCAGGCGCCGTCTGTACACCAATAAGTCTTTAAACTTATCAATTACAACATAAGGTAAGGAGTTTCATCTGTCTTGGAGTTTTTGTTTGAAACATTTGAGGTTTCACTCGTTGGTCATAAAGCCACTTGTTTCTTTGGTGAACCTTCAATGAAGTCTCAGTTGCTAACTGATACGCCTGCTGAAGTTCAGTCTTCATTCTCTCGACGTACTGCAGATGACTCTCTCACCATCAGCAGAATTGCCGAAACACACATCGATGTACAGACGAGCTTCTTGTCCAAAGAGGAGGTAATACGGGGAGTAGCCTGTCACCTCGTTCTTTGTACAATTGTAGGCATGTACAAGTTGAGTGATGTGTTGACTTCATTTACTCGTTTGGGCAGGATCCAGGGTACCAAGCATTGAGAGAAGTGTCATTAAAGCATTCAGGTTCAATTGACAAGAAGTCAATGCATACCAGATGTAGTGGACCATTACAGGTAATGTGGCTCAATGGGGCAGACTTCTGAGGTAGTGTCTTTCGGGTAATACAACGACCATAATTCTTAATGTACTGCTCAATGTCAATGGTCATACGGGGCCAGTAAAATTGATCTCTCAGCATCTCGGTCGTCCGCCCCATTCCCAGGTGACCAGAATCATCATGTAGAGACTGCATGATGGTTAGGCGATATTTTTCAGGTAGAACCTGCTGAATTTTTTTCTTTCCCACTTTGTTTTTTTGTGACTCTGTACAGCGAGTTGTTTCGAATGACCAGTTTTGGGCCCTGACGTTGTAGAATGGTAAGCACTGGATCAGAACTCTTCACAGGGGTAAGTACCTTGCCAAGTTCAATGTCTTGTTTCACCACTCTGATAGCGCAGTCCTGTTCTTGTGTCAACTTTAGGTCTGCATTGGTCAACTGCTCCATATGATACACTTCAAGCAAAGCAGGGCAGGAGTAAGTGGAAAGGATGCTACATAGTGAAACACCTAGTTGGTCCATCAGTCGGGTGGATTCTTCACTCCAAGGAGAACTGGCCAACTGACATTTTGCTTTGACACCAGACTGCGGAATTTCAATCCAAGAGGCACAAGCAGCAGGGCTAATAGGGTAACGGGATAGCACATCCGCATCAATGTTATGTTTGCCAGGCTTGTACTGCAGGCAGAAGTTGTATGTCGCTAGAGCAGCTAGCCAACGATGACCAGAGGCATTCAGCTTCGAGCTTGTCAATACGTATGTCAGGGGATTGTTGTCAGTTCTCAAAACAAATTGAGCACCATATAGGTAATCATGAAATTTGTCGACAATGGCCTATTTTAAAGCCAGGAACTCTAGCTTGTGTATAGGGTAGCGCTGCTCCGAAACACTCAACTTTCTGCTAGCAAATACAACAGGTCAAAGTCCATCAGAATGTTCCTGATTTAGTACGGCTCCAAGGCGACTCAGACTAGCATCAATGTGGAGTACATAGGGCAGATATGGGTCAGCGAAGGCAAGTACTGGTGCATGAGTTAGACAATATATGATCTTTTGGAAAGCCTCTCCACATGCTTTGTCCCATCGTTCACCAAATGGAGCAGTCTCCTTGTAGTACTTCTTACCTTCCATCTTGCTCTGTCCTTTTACAGGGGGGTAGCCTTTTGTGAGCTCAGTCAAATGTCTTACAATGGTGGAGTAACTCTTAATGAAACGCCTGATAGAACCCACAAAATCCAAGGAAGGATCGTAACGATTTCAGGTCAGTAGGCTCTTTCCACTGATTAACAGCTGCTACTTTCTCGGGGTCCAGAGCTTTACCCGCAGAAACAATGTGTCCCACATACTTGACCTGTGGCTGACAGAAAAGACACTCGTCGATCGATACTTTCAGCCCCCATTCCTCCTTTCGGCCGAGAACATTCATCAGTCGCTCCTCGTGTTCTTCAAGTGTGCGGCCAAAGACAATGATGTCGTCAAGGTAGACGATTACCTGTAAGAGATGCATGTCACCGACCACTTTCTCCATAAGCCTTTGAAACGTTGCAGGGGACCCAGTGATTCCCTGTGGTATGCACAGATAACTGCAGTTTTTTGGTCTTCTTCAGACAACGCTATTTGATAATAGCTGCTTCACAGATTCAAGACTGAGAACCATTTGCTGCCAGACAAACAGTCTAAGGCATCATCAATCCGTGGGGTGACATATTGGTTTGGAATAGTGCGGCTGTTTAAAGTCAGATAATCAATGCACATCCGAACAGCACCATTCTTCTTCTGAGCTATCACAATTGGCTATGCGTCATAAGGGCTTCTGGATTCTTGGATGATACCAGCTGCTAGGAGATCTTTTAGTTGATGTCTTACATCATCAATATCGGCTGGGCAAATGTGTTGTGAACGTTCTCGAAAGGGACGGGTATCGCTCAGTCTGATCTGGTGGGTAACACTTTTGGCTAAGCCTGCCTCCCATTCTTCTGTGGAGAATAATTTACTTCGCTCAGCCAACTTCAGACGCTATCTCTTTTCCCAGACAGCAGGTATGTTTGCCTCACCAAAGTTGAATGAATCTGGACTAGTCGGCCTTTTGGATTATTGAATCCTGTGTGCAACAGTAACTGTGTCGGTGGGGAATACATGGGCAATGATAGTCCCTGCTGGAATTGAGAGATCTTTGTTTCATTATGAATCAAGACTCTACAGTTAATTACATCCACAGTTGAAGATGGCAGCACGACTGGGGAAACAAACAGCAGGAAGTGGATCAACAGACAAGGTTTAATGAGAAAGGTATCTTTCCTCAAGGGTTTATCGGACTCGACTTTGCATAAGGTCACCACGGGATGGGACACTGAAAGTTCCTGGGCCTTTCCATTTCACTTGGCCTTCAAGCAGATCAGCAGCAGGCCTTTGGAAGTTCTGATGGGGTATAATTCTTAGAGATTGGACGCTGTTGGTGACATTAGTAGCCCCATCCCAGGCTGTCACAGGCAAAGAAGCTGGCATTTGGTCTGATGATTACTGGGAACTTTGGTGGACCTTGGGGTTCTGGGCATACTAAAGCCAGGATGGCTATGGTCTCTTCCACACCAGTGAGAGTAACCGGGAACGAGACATCGATGACAATGCGTCCTTTGTAGGGATAATTGGATGTGCTAAGGCCGCAGATAGATAATCCAGCAAGAGATTGGATGGGCACATTGAACAGGTTTTGTGAGTACCAGGATTCGAAAACAATGATGACTTGAAACCCACTGTCCCACAGAGCCTGGCACAGATGTCCACCAATCTTCAATTCAACGGTCGAGGCTGGTCTCACTAGTCCCTTGGGAAGATCATTTGTCTCACAGGTGTGTACATGACTGTTTTTGGAAAAGCAGCCTAGATCTCCAGACGGGCTGCTGTTGTTTGATTCAGTCTTCATTCCTTTCGCATTCCTTAAGGAGCGGACTAGCTTATTGATCACCTGGGTGGCATTTTCAGGGGCCTGACACTTTGTGGCAATGTGTCCATCCACTCCGCATCGGTAACAAAAGTAATCTTCCTTGTTCCTTACAAGCTTGTGTCGCGGCAGCCCTGGAACAGGTTGCGGTGATACTTGCACATGACTCGATTAACTACTTTGACCAACGGTCATTACAGCAAACTGCTGTTGTAACTGATGTATTTGTTTTCTCAAAGCTTGAATTTTAGAATCCTTTATTACCTCTGGAGTATCTGTGGGGCTTGTATGTTGTGGCTTCCTTCTGGATTCTAGCATCAGGGAGGAAACAGGTAAGAAATTCGAACAGTTACCTTTGAGCTGTGTCCTCAAATCTTGAATTTCTGCTTTGAGTTCCTGCACAAATGCGGGATGGAGGTTTCCCTCACTCTGAAAGCGTATGCTTTTATCTTGCGTCGGGTGGCTTCAACTTCTTCAGCCCCACGGACCTCATTCAGAATGCTCAGGAATGTGGGTTGGTGTTCCTTTCGATCCCTTAGCCTCAACTGCAGAAGCATCATATCAGATTCAACTGCTCCACGAATCAGTTGTTCCACTCTAGCCTTGTCGAGATGTTCTGGAAACACCCCCCTCTTTTTGAATGACTTTAGACAGTGATTTCTCCATCCTTCTCAGGAAATCAGAAAGCGACTCCCCAGGACACTGACGAAGCAGCTGAAAGGCAAAATACAGTCTTCTCCCGACTCCGAGGATTTGAAAGTACTTTCCAGGGCTTCAAGGTACTGCAGTGCACTAGCATCAGGGCTGAACATACAGACAGCTTTAATGATTTCCAGGGCTGGTCCCTTTAAGCTTTCAACAACCCTTCTCTGTTCTTCCTTCTCAGAGCATTTGCATTCAGTTATCAAAATTTTAGCTTGCTCAATCCTATGATCCATGGTTTCTACGTTCATGGTTCCCGCCGGTGCCGGAACAGTACCAGAGAACATACGTAAACGACGGTAGGCATTGCTGTCACTTTGTGGCCTTACCGTTTTCTCTAGGATCTCCCCCAATGCACGAATGATTGATTCAGGGGAACTGGGATTCGAACTCAGCCGAAGAAACAGGGCTTGTAGATCTGTTATAGACCTAAGTTATAGACCTAGTTATCATCCCTAAGAAACTGGGAGAGCTTGTCTGCAAATCTTGTAGTGTAGTTGGAGTGGCCCCACCTTCTGTGTCTCGAACGCGCACTCTTCCAACGAATTTCACACTCTGCAACTTCTTCAATGCGTGACAATCTCTGTGTTTTTTTGGTACTCCAGTCAGCAGCAAGGCATGAGCTGGGTCAATCCATGCCTCTCGGCATCAGTCAGCTATTTCACTTTGACAAAAAGGGTTACTTCTGCAAGACATATTTCAACTGGAGCAGTTAAGTGTAATAAAGCGTCAGTTCTCTTCTCAGAGATCCCCTCAAAGAGTATTGACATATTTATTTATCTCTTCTCTCGAAGTACCAGAGCGGGGAAGATGATCCCGGACAAGCCCCCACTTTATATAGCGCGCCCTCCTCTCTTAGGCTGGCCTGACTTAAACTTTGTAGGGTGGAGCACAAGGTTCCTTTAATTGGTGTCTCTCGATTATAAATTTAGACCCCTACTCTGATTCACCCTCTTTATAGACATGAACTTCACTGCTAATTAAATGAAAATGACAAGGTTATACTTCAAAAGGGATTTATTTATAAAACAAAAAAACAAGGAAGTAAGAAGATAAAGTATTTATAGATGGATTTATATTTAGAAACGCAGTATATATATCAGACAGGAATAATCAGTTGAGATATCCCAGTAGGTAAATCCAATATGAATAAGTACAGATAGTACTACTCAATGTACAATATGAATGCCTTGAGTAAAAAAAAAGGAATGTACTTAAATATACGAGTATAAAGAATGTTAACGTGTCTCACTAAGGTTGCACTTTGTATGCACTCCCTAACACATAAAATGTAAATTCACAGTGACTAATTTCCCAACCAGAGGGTATAAACACTTTTCACCATTTTATGAACTCTTAAATGGTAAAAACAGATAAATGGTAATACTAGTTCAATATACAGATTATACACAAAACATGGGCCCACTCACTCACCAAACACACTCACACACTAACCTGATGCAGGCCTGAGTCGTTGCTTACGTGCGTGGGGGCCTTTGAAACTTCAAATTGGCCTCTTCGCTCTTCAGTGAGCAAAATAAAATGGGTAGAATGTACCTGCGTTCTTTAAGCAGCCATGACACTCCTCCATGCCCAGCCACAGCATAGCGTTTTGTGTCTGTTCCTTCGATGTCAGAGGATCTTTGAGTGCTTCCGGTGACTCAAAAGGTCTATCTGATTCCTCAGTCGCGTCCCACGTCAAATAATGAGCCCTGAGCTAATACGTTCAATAGTGCAGTATCATAGCTAATGCTAAAAGAGATCACAGGCTCTGAACAGGCTTCAATGTCTTCAACGTGTGAAACAATTCAATCAACAAAATTTTAACTCTTAGCCTGCGTCAACTGTTATACTTAAATACACAAAAATACTATAAACACAAATAAACCGTAATACTTGAGTTTTGCAGTTATAGGAGATAGATTTTTTTATCAGAACCAAACCCTTCAGTGGCTGGATCTCTCACCAGCTGCTCGTCTTTTTTCTCACTGACCTCTTAACCGACCAATAGACTCAGACTCACCTATGAGAGGGCGGGTCTAAACAAATATATATATCTAATCAACTGAACTAAATCAAACTTGATAGCAAAAACCTCATTGTCTCGCAAGTGCACATCAACCAAACATTAGTATTTTGCACGGGGTCTCTTAAAGGGGAACACACACATATATATAGGCCCAATATATAGTATACATATTTGACTGTAAATCTCTTAACAGAGCAGTGTTCGGTTAGCCTGCTCTCAATAATAACCTAGCTGGCTATCATAAGCTGAAACTTATAATTAAACTAACTCTTTTAAGGGAAATGCATTTACTTTACTGTAAAACTACTTAAAAATTACATACATATATAAACTTCCCTGATAAGGGGGTTACACCCATTTCTTTTATACTATCAACCAGTCAGTGATGTTGTAAGGACAGGATGCCATCCATTATGCTGGAAAACCAAACAGGAAAAATAGATACTGTAGTAGTTTATCGGGCCATGTGGCTGACATAGGAGAACACCCACAAAGAAAAGACAAAATAGATAAAATAGAGCACTTCTTCTCCATATACATTCACAGTGCTGTACACAATTAATGATTTCTGTTTGTGACAATAATTGATGCAATCTTGTCTATTATGTTATACATTAAAATATTTTTGATAGTTCAATATTTCTGTTATGCTTTAGGGGTGGGAAGCAGAGTAGAATTCAATCACAGATATTTATTAACTAAGGAGATTTTCCAAACAGTCCAAATGACAAAGAAAATGACAAAGAAATCTAACAGGTCCAGCACCATAAACCAGAACTATACATCCAGAAAACATGCAAAATGGTTTAAATGCATGAGGTATAAGAAAGTCAAGATGGCGCCGAGGATGGCAGCCGTGTTGCGAGCTCCGGGAAAACTTTGCAGTTTTTCGTATGTTTTATTTGTTTTTTTGTTGTTTTACGTGTTAGATGTTGTTAGTATAACTGTCTACGATAGAGACACGCTTTTGAACATTGGTTCCTCCGTCGCGCAACGCAAACCGGACTTTGAGTTTCTGAATGCCGGTGGACTGTTCACAGACACCATATCAGAGCCCTTTGTGTGGGTTGCGAAAGCGAGGAGACGCCGCCGACGCCGAAAACGAGGAAAACGAGCTGGCGTTCTCGTCAGACTGAGACGCCGTGCTTTCCGACCTCCTCTTCCAACCATTTTACTGGCCAACGTTCAGTCACTGGATAACAAACTCTGTGAACTGCGGGCGCGGATCATACCAATGAGAAACAAGGGACTGCTGTGTTATTTGCCTCACAGAAACCTGGATGTCTGCTATGGTTCCAGACTCAGCCATCGAGCTCACGGGCTTCTCCGTGCACCGCTCGGACAGAACGGAAGAGCTCACAGGGAAAAGCAGAGGCGGGGGTGTTTGCTTCTACATCAACAACTCATGGTGTAATGAAAGGAACATACACTCTATTAAATCCTTCTGCTCCCCTGATCTGGAATTTCATACGCTTCTGTGTCGACCGTTCTGGCTACCGAGGGAATTTACAGCGATCATAATCACGGCTGTTTATATCCCCCCCCAAGCCAACACAGACCAGGCACTCAAGGAACTGTACAGGATTATAAGTGAGCAGGAATCCGCGCACCCAGATGCAGCTTTTGTTGTCACAGGGGACTTTAATAAAGCCAACTTCAGAACAATAGCTCCAAAATACTTTCAACACGTCACCATCAACACGCGTGGAGATCGCACACTCGACCACTGTTACTCCCCCTTCCGGGACGCATTACAAGTCCCTCCCCCGCCACCTTTTGGCAATCGGATCACTCTTCCTTTCTGCTCCTGCTGCTTATAGGCAGAAACTGAAACGTGAAGCACCCGCTCTCAGGACAGTTCATTGTTGGTCAGACCAATCGGATGCTATACTACAGGACTGTTTTGATCACGTGGACTGGGACATGTTCCGGGCAGCGTCTGAAGACGACATAGAGGCGTATTCAGATACGGTCCACGTGTTTCATCAGGAAGTGTATAGACGATGTAGTTCCGACCAAAACATTCCGCATCTACCCCAACAAAAACCGTGGATTAACAGCGATGTTCGATCAGCCTTGTCAGCGCGGACATCTGCCTTTAAATCCGGAAACACTAACGATCGGAACAAGCCAGTTACGATCTCAGGAGATCCATAAGCAGCCAAACGAACATATAAAACAAAGTTGAAGAACACTTCAACAACAATAACCCAAGAAGCATGTGGCAGGGCATTAAACAACATCACAGGCTTTAAAGGGAGTAAACCAGCTACTGTGAACCATCGCCGCCTCTCTACCGGACGAGCTCAACACCTTTTATGCTCGGTTCGAGGCTGATAACACCGCACACACAGAGAGCGCTGCCGCAGAAGAGGTCAGTCCACTCACGCTTTCTGTCGCGGATGTAACTCGATCCTTTAAAACGGGTGAACGTTCCGTGACTAATCTGTAAGCCGTGGGCCCTGATGGCATACCAGGCCTGTGCGTGCTCAAAGCATGCGCTTTCCAGCTAGCCGGGGTTTTTACAGATATTTTCAATCTGTCCCTCTCTCTGTCTGTGGTTCCCTCATGCTTCAAAAAATCCATCATTGTGCCCATACCGAAGAAAAATAAAATCACATGCTTGAATGACTGGAGGCCCGTTGCTCTGACCCCCATCTTCAGCAAGTGTTTTGAGAAGCTGGTCAGAGACTACATCTGCTCTGTGCTGCCTGCTTCACTGGACCCACTACAATTTGCATACCGCAGTAACCGTTCCACAGACGATGCTATTGCCTTCACCCTGCACACTGCTCTCTCCCACCTGGAAAATAAGAACACCTATGTGAGGATGCTGTTCGTGGATTATAGTTCAGCATTTAACACTATAGTGCCTGCCACACTGGTTGCGAAGCTCCAGACTCTAGGACTGAACAGATCTCTGTGCAGCTGGATCCTGGACTTCCTGACAGGCAGAAGTCAGGTGGTCAGAATGGGCAACAAACACATCATCCCCCCTGATCCTCAACACTGGTGCACCGCAGGGTTGCGTCCCCAGCCCACTCCTGTACTCCCTGTACACACACGACTGTACAGTACACACAGCTCCAATGTCATCGTCAATTTGCTGATGACACAACGGTGATAGGCCTGATCACCGACAACGATGAGACGGCCTACAGAGAGGAGGTGAGTACCCTGACTAAATGGTGTCAGGAGAACCACCTCTCACTCAACATCGACAAGACCAAGGAGCTGGTGGTGGATTACAGGAGACAGAGCAGAAAACACACACCCATCACCATCGACAAGACACCTGTGGAACGGGTGACCAGCTTTAAGTTCCTCGGCGTTCACATCACCGAGGATCTCACATGGTCTGCTCACACAGATGCAGTGCTGAGAAGGCACATCAGCGTCTCTTTTCCTGAGACGGCTGAGGAAGTTTGGAACGAGCCCCAGAATCCTCAGGTCCTTCTACACCTGCACTGTGGAGAGCATCCTGACCGGCTGTATCACCGCCTGGTTTGGAAACAGCACCGCTGGCAACCGCAGGGCTCTGCAAAGGGTCGTGCGAACTGCCCGCCACATTGTTGGAGGTGAGCTTCCCTCCCTCCAGGATATCTACACCAGGCGTTGTACAAGGAAGCCCGGAGGATTATTAAAGACTCCAGCCACCCGTCCCACAGACTGCTCTCTCTGCTGCCCTCAGGGCGACGTTTCCGCAGCATCGATCCCGCACTAGCGACTGAGGGACAGCTTTTTCCCTCAGGCTATCAGGCTAATGAACAGTCACAAATAACTCACCTACATCACACTCCCACTCACACAACATGCCATGCACTGCACTTTAACACCGTTCAACTGGACTACACGCACACACTGCACTAATCACAACCTATCTGCTATCACTGGACACCATACGATGCACATCCACGACACTGCATATGAACAATCTGTTGCACCTTTGCACATCTATCTGCTGCTCAACCAATCTGCTGTTAATTTATAATCTGTTGCACCTCACATTATTACTATGTATAGACCACATTATGTATAGATAGTGTACATAATGTAGATGTGCCCATACGGTGTATAATGTGTCGTTGATAATTGAGTATGTCTCTATAGTACACTATGTGTACTGAGTATATGTATGTGTATTTTGCACATTGTCTTCTGTACAGTCTGTAAATATGTACTGGCCATATGTAAATTGCTGTTGTTTTTTGCACTGTCTGTCCATATGTAAATTGTTTGTTGTTTTTTTTGCACTGTCTGTCCATATGTAAATTGTTTGTTGTTTTTTTTGCACTGTCTGTCCATATGTAAATTGTTTGTTGTTTTTTTTGCACTGTCTGTCCATAGGTAAATTGTCTGTTGTTTTTCTGCACTGTCTGGAGCACGCTCATAAGAATTTCACTCACCAAGGCACTTGTGCTGTGGTGATGTGACAATAAAAGTGATTTGATGATTTGATTTGATTTGAAAGAGTTGTGAGTGAGGGCGCGGATGCAGCCTCCGTTGCCAGATCCAGGTGTTATAAGCATTTTTGTACTTGTCTTTTCCAATTTTTGACACTTTAGAAAGTTAATAATGTAGGACATTGCAGTTTGGGGTCAGTGATATCTTTATCTTAACTTAGTTTCAAAAGATTTGAAATCATTTTCGTTTGTTTATATTTATTTATCGTTTTTTGTTTGTTTTAATAGCATTATCTGGCAACACTGCATTGGGGGTCCGGCTGCGCAGGTCGGGCTGGCCTAGAACATGGGCTGGTATGCGTTATGCAAATGTTGGAGGTATAAACATTAATGATCCCATCATTAACATCACAGTCAGTGTAATGTTGGGATTAACGTCTTTTTCAGTGGTCTTTTGCACGCACGAGATTTACATAAGAAGGAGGAAACAATGGAGATGAGGCCCACGATATGTCATTGCCATGTAAAGAACACTTGTTATTCAAATATGCCAATACAGCTTTCCATTCTATGGCACCTTTAAACTCAGGGCACGTGGGGGAGAATTGCATGGTACTGTTGGTTTGAAACAAGTCCTGGTGGCCTTCTCTTTCCATACACGTAACTACTTTATTATGAATTGTACTGTGCCCAGTTAAAATAATCCAGAAAGATTCCAGTGGGTAACTTCTATGCACTCTTTTATCTTGAGCAGTGGTTAATAGTTCATTTTTGAGACTGGGAGGCTTTCTGTGAACTTTTATATATTAATGTCAGTCTTGACTATACAGTATCTCAGAGAAGTGAGTACACCCCTCACAATTTTGTAAATAGTTTATTGTAAAATGTGGGGCATCCTCCAACAAAAGGTGGAGGAGCGTGAGGTCTCTAACATCCACATGACACATCCGGGGAGAGAAAAATGGCTAATTGGGCCCAATTTTGACATTTTCACTCAGGGGTGTAATCACATTTGTGGCCAGCGGTTTAGACATTAATGGCTGTGTGTTTTTTGAGGGGACAGTAGATTTACACTGTTGTACAAGCTGTACACCCACTAATTTACATTGTAGCAAAGTGTAATTTCTTCAGTGTTGTCACATGAAAAGATTTAATAAAATATTTACAAAAATGTGAGGGGTGAACTCACTTCTGTGAGATACTGCAGTTACCATCCTCAGGCTCACTGTTTAAATAAAGTGCCTTAATCGGGAGATAAGCTGCTTTCTCTGAACCTGCTAATGTCAGAGTCAGAAGGACTGGTGCCAATACCTGATATGGCTGGAATATGCTCAGAACCCCCTTTGAGTTTGTGCTAGGTTTTCAACCACTATTTTTTACCTGGTCTGTAAACATACATTGGCCATATCAAAATTCTCAGATAAATGAATTCAGTCATATTCACATATAAATATACATATATCTTTTTTAGACATACATCTCTTTATTAGTTCTACTGGATCTTAGCGCTGCGTTTGACACTATCGACCACAACATTATTTTGAATAGACTAGAACACTTTATTGGCATTAGTGGAAGTGCATTAACATGGTTCAAATCGTACTTATCTGACCGCCATCAGTTCGTAGCAGTGAATTAAGAGGTATCATATTGATTACAAGTGCAGTATGGAGTACCTCAAGGCTCAGTACTAGGGCCGTTACTTTTCACACTTTACATGTTACCCTGGGAAATATCATCAGGAAACACGGGGTTAGCTTTCACTGTTATGCTGATGATACTCAACTCTATATTTATTCGTGGGCCAGATGAAACACACCAAATTGAGAAACTAACGGAATGCATAGTCGAAATAAACACTGGATGATGAGTAACTTCTTACTGCTAAATTCTGAAAAAAAACAGAGGTGTTAATTATCGGACCTAAAAACCCCACATGTAGAAACCTAGAACATTCTCTAACACTTGACGGCTGCTCTGTCAATTATTTTTCATCAGTTAGGAACCTAGGTGTGCTGTTTGATAGCAATCTTTCATTTGAAAGCCATATCTCTAGCATCTGTAAAACTGCGTTTTTCCATCTTAAAAACATATCTAAATTGCGACCTATGCTCTCAATTTCAAATGCAGAAATGTTAATTCATGCGTTTATGACCTCAAAGTTAGATTATTGTAATGCTTTACTGAGTGGTTGTTCTGCACACTTGATCAACAAACTACAGATAGTCCAAAATGTAGCAGCTAGAGTTCTTACTAGAACCAGGAAGTCTGACCACATTAGCCCGGTTCTGTCAACACTGCACTGGCTCCCTATCAAACATTGTAAAGATTTTAAAATGTTGTTAATTACTTAAAAAGCCCTAAATGGTTTAGCTCCTCAGTACTTGAGCGAGCTCTTATCACATTATAGTCCTCCACGTCTGCTGCGTTCTCAAAACTCTGGCTGTTTGATAATACCTAGAATATCAAAATCAACTGTGGGCAGCAGATCCTTTTCCTATTTAGCGGCCAAACTCTGGAACAATCTACCTAGCACTGTTCAGGAGGCAGACACACTCTGTCAGTTTATATCTAGATTAAAGACCCATCTCTACAACCTGGCGTCCACAATAACACACTAATACGCTTCTATTATTCAAATCCGTTAAAGGATCTTTAAGACTGCATTAATTAGATCATCCGGAACCGGGAACACATCCCATAACACACAATGTACTTGTTACATCGTAAGAAGAATGGCATCTATGCTAATATTTGTCTGTTTCTTTCTTATTCTGTTTCTCAGTCCGTGTCTGGATCAGATGGTGGATCGGCTCCGGGAGATTATGTCTGCAGCCCTGATCGTCGGCGGAGACCAGCACACCTGGATGAGCACCGGGGACCTATCCCCAGTGAAGACCTCGACTAAAAATACAATAAAACTTAAAATAAAACAAAATAACTAAAAATATAATAAAATAATAAAATTGCGACAATATAAAATGTAAATATAATAAATGTTTACATTTAAAATTTTAATTAAATCAATAAGTAAACGATAAATAAACTATCTTCTGGCCAAAGGAGAACTGGCCCCCCGATTGAGCCTGGTTTCTCCCAAGCTTTTATTCTCCTTTCTGTCACAGAGGGAGTTTTGGTTCCTTGCCACTGTTGCCTTTGGCTTGCTCAGTTGGGGAGACTTCATTTCTAGCGATTATCATCAATTTGATTTCACAGATAATATTTAAACTAAAATAAGCAAGACAATGACATCTCTGAATTCAATAATGAGAATTCAAACACTCTATCCTCCAATTTGATACTGTTAAGTTCTTTGACACAATTTGTATTGTTAAAAGCGCTATATAAATAAAGGTGACTTGTCTTGACATATATACACTCACTGGCCACTTTATTAGGTACTCCTTGCTAGTATCAAGTTCGACCCCCTTTTGCTTTCAGAACTGCCTTAATTCTTCGTGGCATAGATTAATCAAGTTGTTGGAAACATTCCTCAAAGATTTTGGTCCATATTGACATGATAGCATCACGCAGTTGCTGCAGATTTGTCGGCTGCACATCCATGATGTGAATCTTCCGTTCCACCACATTCCAAAGGTGCTCTATTGGATTGAGATCAGGTGACTGTGGAGGCCATTTGAGTAAAGTGAACTCATTGTCATGTTCAAGAAACTAGTATGAGATGATTTGAGCTTTGTGGCATGGTGCATTATCTTGCTGGAAGTAGCCATCAGAAGATGGGTACACTGTAGTCAAAAAGGAATGGACATGGTCAGCAACAATACTCAGGTGGGCTGTAGCATTTAAACAATAAACAATAGGTACTAAGGGGCCCAAAGTGTGCCAAGAAAATATCCCCCACACCATTACACCCCCACCACCAGCCTGAACCGTTGAGACAAGCAGGATGGGTCCATGCTTTCATGTTCTTTACGCCAAATTCTGACCCTACCATCTGAATGTCGCAGCAGAAATCGAGACTCATCAGACCAGGCAACGTTTTTCAGATTTTCTATGGTCCAATTTTGGTGAGCCTGTACGAATTGTAGCCTCCGTTTCCTGTTCTTATCTGACAGGAGTGGCACCCGGTGTGGTCTTCTGCTGCTGTAGCCCATCTGCTTCAGGGTTTGACGTGTTGTGCGTTCAGAGATGGTATTCTGCATACCTTGGTTGTAACGAGCGGTTATTTGATTTACTGTTGCCTTTCTATCCTCTCTAATCAGTCTGCCCATTCTCCTCTGACCTCTGACATCAACAAGGCATTTTCTTCCACAAAACTAGGTCTACTGATGATGCCATCTCTCAGGTCCTGCACTCTTCCCTCACACACATTGACAGCAAAAATGGCAACTATGTCAGGCTGCTATTCATTGACTATAGCTCAGCTTTCAACACTATAGTCCCCATCAAACTAGCTGTTAAACTCTCAGACCTCGACCTAAACACTTCACTCTGTGACTGGATTCAAGACTTCCTCACCGGCAGACCACAAGTGGTGAAAGTAGGCCAGTTCACCTCCAACTCCATCACCCTGAACATAGGAGCCCCACAGAGCTGTGTCCTGAGTCCCCTGCTCTACTCTCTCTACACACACGACTGCATGTCCTCTCACAGCTCCACTTCTATTGTTAAATTTGCTGATGATACTGTGGTTCTGGGCCTCATTTCCAACAATGATGAGGCCGCATACTTGGATGAGGTAGAGAGACTTACATCATGGTGCCAGGACTGTCTCTCTCTGAACGTGAGAAAAACTAAAGAGCTGATTGTGGACTTCAGGAAGAGACAGCAGCGGCCCTACACTCCTCTTATGATCAGTGGGACCCCTGTGGAGAGGGTGAGCAGCTTCAAGTACCTCGGTGTAAACATCTCAGAGGACCTGACTTGGACTGCACACATCCAAACACAGGTCAAGAAAGCCAGGCAAAGACTGTACCATCTGCGACAGCTGAGGAAATTCAGGGTCTCGCCAGCAATCCTGAAAACTTTCTATTCAGGGGCCATATAAAGTGTATTGACTCAGTGCATCTCAGTGTTATATAGTAATGCCACAAATCAGGACTACAAAGCTCTGTAGAGAGTTGTGCGCTTAGCTGAGCGCATCTCAGGGTCTGCTCTCCCCTCTCTGCAGGACATCTACCTCAAACGCTGCAAAAGCAGAGCTGCTAAAATCATCAAGGACTCAAATCACCCCGGTAACCGTATTTTTATTTTACTGCCATCTGGCAAGCGCTTCAGGAGCATGATGGGAAAAACTGAGAGACTGAGGAGGAGCTTCTTCCCTCAGGCCATCAGGCTCCTAAACACTAACTCAGTTTCATAATCATTTACAAGACTCAATTTAATAAACTGTAAAACATTAATTATTCTCCATCATCCGCATTGCTGCTATGTGTACATACCCGGTACAACCTGTTTGCACATTCCTCTTGCACATCCCTGTTTATATTACTATTTATTAAGTCCACAGTATACTGTATTGCATATTTTATTTCATTGCACATTTTGCTCCTTATTTTTTCTTATTTTTATTTCATTTTTACCTATATTTATATATATTCTCTTGTGTTATGTTTCATTAGTTTTTTTTTGCACTGTCCATTAAGCGGACCTGTCCTGATTTATATTTCACTACTGATTATATCCTGTATAATTGAGTATGTAACGAATAAAAGAACCTTGAACCTTGAAAACTGCCACTCACTTAATATTTTCTCACTTAACCTAGAGATGGTTGTGAGTGAAAATCCCAGTAGATAAGCAGTTTTTGAAATACTCAGACCAGCCGGCCTGAGCACCAACAACCATTCCATGTTAAAAGTCACTTAAATCCACTTTCTTCCCCATTCTGATGCTCTGTTTGAACTTCAGCAAGTCGTCTTCACCACATCTAGATACCTAAATGCATTGAGTTGTTGCCATGTGTTTGGCTGATTAGAAATTTGTGTTACCAAGCAATTGAACAAATGTACCTAATAAATTGGCCGGTGAGTGTATATAGTGGTGGTGGGCCGTCTGGACCAGAAAATGCCAAGGCCGTTTTTTTTTTGTCCCAGTCCAGCCCTGTGTACAAATAACATAAAAAAGCTCAGAAACTGTTGTTATAAGAAATGTTCTCCTTAGGGAACATCGAGCAGCGTCGAAACGCTTTTGGGGAACGCCATCAGCGATATCCAGCTCTGAATCATATGTATAATCAGTCAAAATTGACGGCAAGACGTCAGGTGCGGGTGACGTCACGACCAGGATGCTTAAAAGCACGTGATGTGCAGCCCGCGAACACATGTCAGTCGAATGTGTTCTGTGAGTCTGTTACTGTCAAAGAAGATAGGAAATAAGAAATATTTGTTCTAATAAAGAAAGGAAAAGACTAGGAAGCAGACATGTCGAAGGCATCTTATAAAATTAAGAGGGGCGAAAGTAGTTCGCAGTACAGACAGTGTGTTCCTCCCTGCCCACGCTATATCACGAGTGGGGATACACACAGTCTGTGCGTGGTCTGCTTGGGGGTGAAGCACGCAGAGTCGGCTCTTGAGGGGGCCGGCTGCCCGCATTGTGAGCGGCTTCCACTGCGTACGCTTCGCTCCCGGTGAGCTCTCTTCGAGGAGGGAGCTTTCGCCAGCGTTCCTCGCGGTGCTGGACCCGCTTCCGCTGAGGCGGAGCTGCAGCTGCATTCGTGGGGCTCGCAGTTGGATTTGGCAGAGGGAATGGAGACGGGCGGGTCCCTATCTCCATCCTCACCTGCCAGATCCATTGCCCGCTGTCTGGGATCGGAAGCCCGTTCTGCGGTTTCTTCCCCTCAGAGGGCGGGCTTAGCGCTTCGCCTATCTTTCTCCGAGGAGGAAGATGTGGAGAGCGCTGATTATTCGCCCACTCAATCCTCCCAATACGAGGAGCTATTAGAGGTAGTCACTTGTGCGGTTGCCAAGTTGAACATCGATTGGCCCGCCGATAGTCAGACTGAAAAATAGAGAAGTAAATTAGATGAACGCTTTCTGCGTAGTAAGTCACTACCTCTACGCCGGAGCCTGCCTTTCTTTCCCGATCTCCACACTGAGGTGTCGAGATCGTGGAGAAACCTCTTTTCATCCCGCTTATTTATCTAAAAGACGCTTATTTCCATATATCCATCCTTCCTAGTCACATACATTGTTCACATCTCGTTCCCCAAAAGTGTCTCGATGCAGCTCGATGTTCCCGAAGGGGAACGTCCCAGGTTATGTATGTAACCATGGTTCCCCGAGGGAACGAGACGCTGTGTCGCAGGGCCATACTTCCGGCATCCCTACTCGAGCTATGCTTCATTCCTAGAAGCTGGCTCGGGCTGCACATCACGTGCTTTTAAGCATCCTGGTCGTGACGTCACCCGCACCTGATGTCTTGCCGTCAATTTTGACTGATTACACATATGATTCAGAGCTGGATATCGCTGATGGCGTTCCCCAAAAGCGTCTCAACGCAGCGTCTTGTTCCCTCGGGGAACCATGGTTATATACGTAACCTGAGACGTTTTCTCTTAACGCTACAAGAATTTAAATCAACCATTAATAACATTGTTAGAACATCCTATAAGCATTATTTTAAGACTGTTCTGTCCTAACCAATAAATACCTTTGAAACAATGTTAATGAAAGTTGTGGGAATGTTCCCTGTCAGCTGGGAAGATTGTATGAAGTAACACATCTGTAGCAATAGTGTGAAAGTGAATAGCACATAACAGGCACAATATCGGTATAAACAAATATATTTATTGGTATTGTGTGTCACATAAATAAACATATCGTTTAACATAGCATCATTGTTTTCAAAAGCCTCAGTTTTCACAGTCCGCTCTACAATGCAAAAACACAATTTTCAAATGTATCCACTTTGGAGAGCATTTTCTTAAAGCTCAGTTTTCCTTAACAAAAACGCAGTCTCAGAGTGGACTGATGGCCATAATGGAGTGAAAAATATGTGTTTTCAAACAAAAACATTTTTCAAGCAGTGTCAAGTTTCAAAAGACTTGGGGCTATGTATCACAGCTCTTCAAGCATTCACCTGTGGATATAAACACACTGACCAAGACACTTACAACAGCAACAAAAGAAAAGGAAAATATGTAAACAATCAAAACACAATATTTCACAGCTGTTCAATAAACCAAAATTCAAGCATGTTGGCTTAAGGGACTTGCACAACAGATTAAAAGGTCCATAGTTTCACCACATGTCATACAGATCAATTAAACAATAGTCTTAAGAACATTCAGCGGTTCAGTACTGTGATGGCCACACAGTCAGCTGCATACACAGGACAATGAAACAGTAGGATCTGACAGTATACGGAAACAGCCGTGTGCACAGCTGTAGATGAAAGCAACAATAAAATGGAAACTGATTCTAATGCCGGCCCTGCCGGCCCTGATCCGCCATGGGTCCCGGAACGGGCAGCGCCCTGGAGGCCACCTGTCCGGTCTCCCAGTCCTTGAGGCCTCCAGAGCGCCCACCCCCTCCCCTTTCGATGTCATACGGCGCGGGACGCGCCTATTGGAAGGGGGGGGTAATGTCAGACTTTGTCTTCCTCTGCCTTTGTTTCCGTGCCCATATATGGTCCTTCCTGTTTCCCAGTCATTATTAGTTCAGTCAGTGTCAGCCGTGTGTCTTGATTATGTCCCAGGTGTCTCCAGTTATGTCTCCCTATATATAGTCTGTTCTGCCCCATGTTACCTGTGGATTATTGTTAATGTCATGTGTTTCAAGCTGGTTTGGATGTCCTTCCCCGTGTTCCTGTATCCTGTATTGTGCGTTCGTCATCCATTAAATACCCTGTTTGTTATATCCTCGTCTCCTCGTTCCTGGATCCCCGTGTGAACCGTGACAACAGCCCTACTGCTAGCTCTCATTAACTCAATTTTGTTTGATGCATACACAATGGGCCTCATTGATTAAACTTATGTAAGTATGCGAATAAATTCTGAGTAATTTGTGTGTAAAACAGACCTTCCCGAAAACTCTCCTCTGGATTTATAAATGCTTCATAAAGTTCCGATTTGATAACTAAACGTGTATGTTAACAATTTCCAATCATTCATAAATAGGGTGCTTGTGCACGCTCATTCACAATTAGCATAATCATAATAAAAGTTTTAGTTGCTATGATTTGGAATATCCACGGCGGCAACATAATACTAGTATCTCATTTTTAAGAATGTTACTAAATATAAAAAAAGCAGTAAACATCAATTTTGAGTTCTCCATTGTTGTAGGCAGTTGGTTGGTCGCTATTTGTCCTGCCCCACCTCTATTGATTGGACGGCTGGGTAAATAGTGACATTGGTGATTACTGTGTTTAACAACAACAACAAAAAATACTAAGAGGGCAAGGGCAAATGAACTTCGAATTATTATGGCAGTGCATCAAAATTCAGTGTCATCGGTTTGCCAAAAAGAACACAGACGTTTTACGCACCATTTACACGTGGTAGGGAGCAGGTGGACATTTCTATTGTACCAACTAACATTTTGAAAATAATAAAATGTTCATGAATTTGAAAGTTTATGTCAGAATGGCTTTATGAATGATTTACACATACATTTGTTCCGCTCGTGTTTCATGAATGAGGCCCAATGTAGCAATCATTGTAGCAAAATAATTACTTTATGTTATACACCGATCAGTCTGTCGATCAGCACCACTTTAAGTTGAACACACCTATCTTTTTTCAAATACACCACTACACCAAACATACCCCTTAGTATAGTCCCACCCCTGACACGGATTGACAGCTTTCTGTGTAAGGCATCAGAAATTCAGTTGCAATTCTATTTGGTTTTTGACAGGTTACATGCACGAAGCAGAGAGAGTGAAAAAGCAGACGTGATAATTAATATTGCTTTTTACAGGCTCATAACTCATAAGACATGGGAAATACAGTTGCAAATGGACTTTGGTTTTCTATTTAAAATTTGGCAGTCACTGTGAGTTCGCAAAAACGTAAACAGTAATGCAAATATTGCAATTACATTTGGATTCTGTCACAATTTATGCGCGCACATATGGAAAAAATAATTTGAAAATACAATTTATAACTCCTTTTGAAAATGGCTTGGACTATTCTTCCAAACATGTCCTTGCAGAATTCATAATTCTAATAGGGCAAATATCAGATTACTCATGTTGTATTGCATTAATTCTGACGTGTTTGTGAACACACCATTAACCTCAGATGTTCTGATTGGCATTTATTGTCACTTTCACTTCATTTGTGCTTTCATTGTTCCAAAGCTATTTTAAAACTGAACATTTTACAGTAGCAACAATATATTTCAGTGCACTAATTGGTCATGCTTAGCCATGTATTCTTGCTGTGATTGGAATCTGTACCACAGCCTCTTAAATGTGTCATAATGTTATGACGCATGTTTGTCTTTGGTGATTCAGAAAGGATTAGGTTGGACACTCTTGCTTTATGATGATTTAACAAAGACCGCCAAGACGAATTCTCACCAGCCATGACCGTGGCTTGTGAACAAAGAATAATTTTTTTGTTTTCGTAAAACTTTACGTCAACATTCCTGTGTGGTGCCTGGATGGGTCTTCAAAATTCTCAGACTGTGTCAAACAAAAATGCTTATATTCAACAAACACATTGCTGCTATATTACCACAGATTACATTTATATTACAGATTATATTTATATTACAGATTCTTTCAACATCGCCTATTGTTTACCATTTAGAGACAATATGCGCTGTTTCATGACTATTATTTAGACCTTATGCAAAAAAATCACATTCTTGGTACAAATATTAAGAGAAAATCACCCGTGTTTGTTTGGTCTGAAAGTAGGGGGTTAATGCCGTTTTCCTGGATAGATTTCAAATGCCCTCCGTTCCCATTATGAACAGCCTCTTTGCCAGCACACACAACATTAACCAGACACACCAGAGCAACACTGACAAATGGCAGTTACCACAAGAACTGCTCCACAACAAGAGCTTTGTATTTGATTGCCAGAGGCAGACTGTTCAACTCCAGGAAAACGTTTTTTTTGTTTGTTTTTTTTATATATAAAAGTCTACTCTTTTACAGCTTTTCACATTCATTCCTGTATTTCTATTACTTGAGGATTTTTACTCTGAAATGTTCAGATTCCCCTGAACGAATTTTTTGTCCATTACAAGGCTCTGTTGAACAGCACAGTTAATGATGCAGTTTAAGTTATATTTCACTCTTAAGTGTGTGGATGCATGTAACATGCAGCACCAATCAGTATTTAATATCTGGATTGGAACGTGACCATCTGGATTTCATTTTAATGTGTCCCATTACATCACAATTCAATATAGCTGCTCTAGGTTGGATGAATCTAAAGTTTCCTCTTATAAGAATCACTTGTTAGAGCAAGAAAGTAACAGTGTAAAAACAAAGGAAAGAATTACTTGAAGACATGCACACACCCAATTCATAAACCCACTTTCCTTGCTAGAGAACTGGAAATTTGTCTAATCAAACACTCTAAGATCAAATTCATGAAATTGGATCGTTATTTGTACTGTCTTATAGACGTTGACCTGTAAGTAGTTTTGTTTTTCTTTTTGCCCCATCTAAGCGAATTCAAGCTTCAGGTAATGCCTAGAGGATTTTCAGTCTGTAGTCAATGAATAGTAGGCAACTCATCTCACCAAAGTGTGTTTACCAAGAGCAGATGGCAAAACAGTAAAATAGCCTAGCTGTGTTTTAGGTTTCTCAACTTTAAAATTGACACACTATCTTAAATATCTGGCACTCTTAGCACATGATACTTAGACATTGAAAGACATCCATTAGCAGGTGTACATAGACCAGCGACACAATCCATATTTAGTGAAGGGCCCCTAAGTCTATCTTGACAAATTTGATGGAATATGTTGCTATGGACAGTAGGCCAGGGATAGACTTACAAATGTTAAATGATACGGAAATGAAACAATCAAAATAGTGACCTCTACCATTTTTACCTATGGTGGTCACCCGGAATTCACAGAACCACAGTCATGTAACTAATCGAGGGGTGAGAACCAGGAGGGCATAAGTGACATTTCAACAACTTTACAGGAGAGCCAAAATAAAATAAAATACCATAGTTTATTCTGACTTTGTGTACTGATTTCAATTGTTTATAATACAAATGTGTACACTCATGGATGACAGTACTTTTGCCAGTAGAAAGAGCTCATTAAGCAGTCCCTCCAGGATTTTGCGATTCTGTGATAACTGAATGTATCGCAAAATCAAGCAAACTCTGCAATTTTCGCAAGAGCTCGCAAATTTTCATAATTGCTGCAAATTTTCCTCTGATTTTGGACTTAGAAGCATCCCGTGATGTCATCGCAAAGTGCATTCAGTAAAATCAATAAAATCTCTGTCAAATCTTGTGAAAAGCATTCAAATTCAGCGCAGAATTCTGTTAAAGCTACAGATGCTGATGACACTCAACTATATATCTCAACAAGACCAGATGAAACTTCTAAACTATCTAAGCTAATGGAGTGTGTTAAAAATAACTAATAATAATAACTAACAATTACTAATAATAATAATAAATGAAGGATAAAATTGGTGTTGAAGTAATTAGCGAAATACATAACATATTAATGGTGTCTGACAAAAATTAATTCCCTCATTGCTTATCATATATACATGTAAATATCCAACTATTGTTGTCATAATGCACAGAGTGTTGAAAACAATTTGATACTTTTTTGTGCAGTTTGACATGTGTCTTTAACAGCATTATTTTAATAGTCACCCATAGAACTGCACTGCATTTCCCAGCATCCCTCTGGCCACTCACCTGCACTCCATCATAATCACTAACACCTGAGTTATACCTACCTGCTGGATCCCTGTGGTTCTGTGGATGTTTTCCTCCAGTTTACTGTACTAAAGGGAGAGATAAGAATTACTAATTCCTCAGTTTATTGAGCTTCATTGAATTCTGAGTTATTGCACTTACCTGTTGAAGTTGCTTTCAGTTTGTTTAATAAAGACGCTTACTTTACTCATCCTTGTATGCCTCTCCATCCAGTGCGTGACAGAAGAACAGACCATAACTTCACAATGGCTATGGACATCCTCTCTTCAGACCCTCTGACTTCTCTTCTCAAGGTTTTACAAGATGGCTGCCCTATTGAGGATTATGTTGAGGAATTTCTCAATATTTCCAATAGAGTTCCATGGAAGGAAAGAACTTTGAAGACCATCTTCTGGGGCGGATTGGATGACCATATCTATCAACAAATGCCGGTGTCTGATACCATCTGTTCTCTGGAACGCTATATTGAATATGCACTGTGGCCAAGTGGTTCTTCCTTCACCGTTGGAGAGGTTGCTGACTGCCCAGTGGATAAAACCGTAAGTCCACGTCTCCTACCACTGCCGCAAGGACTTCCAATATCCCAACTAGCGCTTCCACATTTCCTTGGGCAAGGAAGGTTATTTCTTACAGCGTTGACCTGGGGGCTAAGGTTGCAGACCCAGCCATAACATCTGTTCGTTCCGCATTGAAATCCGCCTTCCACCCTCCATTTTCAGCTCCCCGAACCAATCCGGTCCTCCGCTCAAAACCCACGGCACACCACCCACCCGCCGCCGACGCAAAGCCCGCCAGTGCCAGCTCCTCGACAGCACCCGCCAGCTCCTTGCAAGCACCTTCCAGTGTCTGCTCCATGTAAACGCAACCCAATTTCCGAGTCTACCGTCACCTTGAGCCAGGATGGCGACTCTGCCGCTACCGTCACTTTGAGCTGACTTAGCGCTGCTAACGCAATGCTCTACCACTGAGCCACAGGAACACTGAGCATGCAGCTCAATTTCTTGTCCAGGCCCTTGTCATTTCTAGACTGGAGTACTGCAATGCTCATCTAGCTGGACTTCTATCATGCACAATCAAACCTTTACAGATGATTCAGAATGCAGCAACACGACTGGTCTACAGCGAACCCAAAAGCGCCCATGTCACACCTCTCTTTATTTCCCAGCACTGGCTCCGGGTTGCAGCTAGCATCAAGTTTAAGACACTGATGCTTGCAAATAGAACAGCCACAGGCTCAGCACCCTCCTACTTCCACTAACATATAACAATCTACATCCCCTCAAGAAGTCTGAGATCTGCGAGCGTTGCCTCGTTGTGCCATCCCAGATAGGCACAAAATCACTCTCCAGAACATTTTCATTCACCATTCCTAGCTGGTGGAATTAACTTCCCACCGCCATCCGGAATGCTGAATCCCTGACAATTTTCAAGCGACACCTGAAAACTCATCTCTTCCGTCATCCCTTGACTTAGTCTTAAAAAAAAACAACAACAAAAAAACAAAACCTTCTTTATAATGTATCGCTTTTTGTATTCCTCAATTGTAAGTCGCTTTGGAAAAACATGTCTGCTAAATTAATAAATGTAATGTAAATGATTAACCAACTTTCTTTGCCCACATTCCATCACATCACATCACTTACTTTAACCTTTGGTTTAAAATACAATTTTTTTTTAAATGAATTTAAAACAGTTAAGAATAGAAAACGATTATCAATAAAATACAGTGCAGTCAGTTCGGACATAGCATGGTGCTCATTCAACAAATGCACAGCTAAACAGACTTAGCGTCTTAATGACTTAATGTCTTAGCACATCTGATCTCTTCTGGAAGCTGGTTCCAACTGCGGGCGGTATAATAGCTAAAAGCGAACTTCCCTTTGTTTTGTGTGATCCCTTGGTATTTCTAACTGACTCGATCCTAATGATCTGAGTGGTCTGTTAGATTTATATTCAGTGAGCATATCAGCAATGTATTTAGGTCCTAGGCCATTGAGTGATTTATTAATGAGTAAAAGTACTTTAAAATCAATCCTAAATGTAACTGGAAGCCACTGTAAGGACCTGAGGACTGGTGTGATATGCTCAGATATTCTGGTTCTAGTCATAATCCTGGCAGCAGCATTCTGGATGAGCTGCAGCTATCTATTGGTCTTCTTTGGAAGGCCGGTAAGGAGACCATTACAACAATTCACCCTGCTGGTGATAAAGGCATGAACAAGTTTATCCAAGTCTTGACTGGAAACAAAACATCTAATTATTGCAATGTTTTTGAGGTGATAGTTTGCTGATTTAGTTACATGACTACTGAAACTAAGGTCTGTCTCCAGAATTACCCCAAGATTATTGACTTGATTTATAGTTGTTTGACCCCTAGAGTCAAGGTATGCATTCACCTTGAGAACTTCCTCTTTTCCAAATGCAATGACTTCAGTTTTCTCAATTTTTAACTTAAGAAAGTTCTGGCACATTCAACTGTTAATTTCATCAATGTATTGGCAGAGGGAGTCAATGGAGCTATAATTATTTAGATATAAGGCTAGGTAAATATGGGTATCATTAGCATGGCTATGATAGGCAATTTGGTTCTTAATCATTATTTGACTTAGAGGGAGCATATACAGGCTAAACAAGATAAGTGTAAGAATTGAGCCTTGTGGGACTCCGCATCTCATGGACATCCGCTTATACTTGTGCTCTCCTATACTCACATAATAACCTCTCCCTTTTAAGTATGACCTGAACCATTTGAGTACCATCCCAGAAAGCCTGACACAGTTTTCCAGTCTCTATAGAAGTATGTTATGATCGACAGTGTCAAACGCAGCACTAAGATCTAGTAGTACCAGCACTGATATTTTGCCAGTATCAGATTTAAGGCGAAATAATTTATTATCTTAATGAGCGCTGTCTTTGTGCTGGGATGCACTCGGAAATCAGATTGAAAATGTTCTAGGTATCCATTTGAGTTTAAGTAGTTGTTCAGCTGATTAAAAACTACTGATTCAATAATTTTACCTATGAAAGGAAGATTTGATATGGGTCTATAGTTTCTCAACATGGTGTTATCAAGATTGTGCTTTTCAGAAAGGGCTTAACAACTGCAGTTTTCAGGAAGTTTGGAAAGGTCCCAGAAAGAAGTAAGTCATTCACCACTTCTAAGAGATCAGCTTCTAAACAGTTAAGCAGACTTTTGAAAAAAAGATGTGGGAAGTGAGTCAAGATAACAGGTTGGCCATTTAAGATGCTGTAGTATTTCTTCCAACATTTTGCTATCAATTGCTTCAAAAACAGACATAGTCACTTCTTTTTGAAATTGCGGTCGAATCTGTGTGACCTCTGCATAACTAGAAGATGTGCGCATCTCCTTTCTGATATTATTGATCTTCTCAGAAAAAAAGGAAGCAAACTCATTGCATTTGCTCTCGGGGAGCATTTCACTGGGAATCTGACTTGGGGGGTGTAGCAAGGTTCGGGGATCAGGGAAGGAAGGACGAGGAAGTCAGGGGTGACGAGCCAAAAAAAGGTGTTTAATTACACAAAATAAAACTTTAAACAAACGTAAACACGGCTCCTCTTCTTCGTGCCTCTCTCTCTCTTCTTCGGGGCTCTCTCGGTCGGTCGGTGTCCGCATCGGCTCTCTAGCGCTCGACTCCCGTCTGGCGGCGGGCGGGACGCTTTTGAACTCTCTCCGGCAATCACTGGAATCAGATACAGGTGTTAATCATCATTCACTTGCCCACTGTTTCCCCGCTCGTCTCCGAACCCGCTCTCCCCTTAGCACGTTCCGCCTTCCCACGCCCCCCTCGCCACATACCCCCACCGCCCGTCTCAGGCCGGTGAGCCCTCCGGCCTGCAGCCCCCCCCCCCCCATTCCTGGAGAGGAAGTCGGCTACCGCCATCTGTACCCCCGGCCTGTGGACCACCTTGAACTTAAAGGGCTGTAAAGCTAGATACCAACGGGTGATCCGCGCGTTGGTATCCTTCATGCGGTGGAGCCACTGGAGGGGCGCGTGGTCCGAACAGAGGGTGAACTCCCGGCCCAGGAGGTAGTAGCGGAGGGTGAGGACGGCCCACCGGATGGCTAAGCATTCCTTCTCCACGGTGCTGTATCTAGTCTCTCTTTTTGAGAGCTTCCGACTTAGATACAGCACCGGCCGCTCCTCTCCCCCGACCACCTGGGCCAGGACGGCGCCCAGCCCCCTGTCCGACGCGTCTGTCTGTAACAAAAAAGGGAGATCAAAGTTAGGAGAGTGCAGGAGCGGGCCGCCGCACAGGGCAGCCTTTACCTTGGTTAGGGCCTGTTGGCACAGCTCCGTCCACTGGACCGGGTCGGGTGCTTCCTTTTTAGTGAGATCAGTCAGCGGGCTGGTGAGGTCCGAAAAATTAGGAACAAACCTCCTATAATATCCCGCCAGCCCCAGGAACTGTCTCACCTCCTTTTTGGTCTTGGGACTTGGGCAGGCCGCAACTGCCGCCGTCTTATCAATTTGGGGACGCACCTGCCCATGGCCCAAGTGGAAGCCCAGATACCGTACCTCCACCCGCCCAATTGCACACTTCCGTGGGTTTGCCGTGAGCCCGGCCACCCTCAGCGCCCTCAGGACCGCGCGGAGATGTTCCATATGCCGCTGCCAATCATTACTATGGATGATGATATCATCCAGATAGGCAGCGGCGTACGCGCTGTGGGGCCGGAGGACTTTGTCCATGAGGCGCTGGAAGGTGGCGGGAGCTCCAAACAAACCGAACGGCAGTGTTACGAATTGGTGTAATCCGAACGGCGTGGTAAAGGCTGTCTTTTCTTTGGATAGTGGCGATAAGGGGATCTGCCAATACCCTTTCGTTAAATCCAGTGTCGAATAAAAGCGTGCCGCACCTAACCGATCAAGCAACTCGTCAACTCGGGGCATTGGATAAGCGTCGAACTTCGACACGGCATTCACCTTCCTGTAGTCCACACAGAACCGGACGGAGCCGTCCGTTTTAGGAACTAACACTATCGGGCTCGCCCAGTCACTATGCGATTCTTCTATTACGCCCAAGTTTAGCATGGCCTTTAACTCTTCCTGAACTACGTTTTTCTTGTGTTCCGGAAGGCGATAGGGGCGGCTGCGCGCCACTTCCCCGGGGAGCGTTTCGATGTGGTGCTGTACGAGGTCTGTGCGACCGGGCAGGGGTGAGAACACATCCGCAAAATCTGCTTGCAACTGGGCCAAGTCGGTGAGCTGCCGCGGCGAAAGGTGATCTCCCCCCGAGACCAGAGCGAACGGATGGTTTTGGAGTGCCGCTTCCGGTCCGAGATCATCCTCGTTCGAAACAACCGCGGCTAACCCCACCGACGTCCCCTCGTTCCAGCGTTTGAGCAGGTTGAGGTGATAAATCTGACATGCATCACCCCTATCCGTTCGTTTGACCTCGTAATCGAGCTCCCCCACTCGCCGTGTGACCACAAAGGGTCCTTGCCACTTCGCGAGTAATTTAGAACTAGACGTAGGAAGTAATACAAGTACCTTATCTCCCGGCGTGAATTGACGCAGCCGCGTACCCCTGTTGTACAGCCGCGTTTGTCTGTCTTGTGCCTGGAGCAAATTCTCAATAGAGAGCCGCCCCAATGTGTGGAGTTTTGCTCGGAGGTCCAGGACATACTGAATTTCGTTACGGCTGTTTGATGGCCCCTCCTCCCACGACTCCTTAATGACGTCCAGCACCCCCCGGGGCTGGCGACCATACAGGAGCTCGAATGGGGAAAACCCAGTGGAGGCTTGTGGGACCTCCCGCACCGCGAACAACAGGGGCTCAAGCCATTTATCCCAATTTTTGGCGTCTTCTTTTACGAACTTACGAACCATGTTTTTCAACGTGCGATTAAATCGTTCGACCAAGCCGTCCGTTTGTGGGTGGTAGACGCTGGTGCGAATCGATTTAATGCCCAATAGCTCGTACAGTTCTTTTAGCGTGCGGGACATAAACGCCGTGCCCTGATCCGTGAGAATCTCTTTCGGGATTCCCACTCGGGAGATGAGTCGAAACAGTGCCTCGGCTACGCTCTTCGCCGAAATGGAGCGCAGGGGCACTGCTTCCGGATATCGCGTTGCATAATCCACCAGGACTAATGCAAAGCGGTATCCTCGTGCCGAACGCTCTAATGGCCCGATGAGGTCCATACCAATTCTCTCGAAGGGGACCTCCATCAATGGTAATGGACGCAAGGGCGCTTTGGCGGTGGCCGGTGGATTTACCAACTGGCATTCCCGACACGCCGCACACCACCGGCGGACGTTCTCGTGAATGCCCGGCCAAAAGAATCGGGCCATGAGGCGCTCGCGTGTCTTTGCCTCCCCCAAGTGGCCTGCCATGGGAGTACAGTGCGCCGCCTGGAAAAGCATTTCCCGACGGCTCTTGGGGACTAATAACTGGGTTGTTATCTCCTTTGACTGGGCCTCTTGGGTTACCCGATACAACCTCTCTTTTATAAGGGCAAAATAGGGGTAGGAGAGAGGAAGGTCCGGCCGGAGAAGCTGCCCGTCAATGGAGCGGACCCGGTCGTACGCGTTTTTGAGCGTCTCATCCCGCGACTGCTCCAGAGGAAAGTCGTCCAGCTCCGGGGTTCTCACCCTCTCGCTGGCTCTCGTTTCCTCCGAGGCAGGCGGGGACGGCCCCGCTAGCGCTTCCCCGGTCCGAGCCGCCGCCTCCTCCCGGCCCCGCCCAATCGGCCAAGAGGCATCCGCACACACTACCCCCAACAATTGAGTGAAAGCCGGCCAATCGGTACCCAAAATCAGCGGATGCTTGAGGTGGGAATTAACCGCCACCTCCATTCTATGTATTTTTCCCCGAAATTTTATTGAAACAGGCACTAAAGGGTAATTCGCCACGTCACCGTGCACACACCTCACCTTAACCTTGCGGCCCGTATCCAACGCCCTCTGTTGGATCAGGCTTTGATGGATGGAGGTTTGGTTACAGCCCGAATCCACCAAGGCCTGATATGTACCCCCCTTGATACTCACAGGTATCTGGTACTGCCCGGCTTGATCGGGGGCAGCCCCCGGGGAGTCGGGGACCCGGACCAGCAATCCCACCTCCATCATAGGACAGTGGTCCTGGAAGTGCCCCGGGTCCCCGCATCTCCAGCAGGCCGGCCCAGGCCTTACCGCCGCCCCAGCGGCAGAAGGGTGGGCAAGGGATTGCCGGAGAGAGTACGGTGGAGAGGTAGTGGGCTCTGGCCCCCCCCCTCGCCGGGGGTAACGGTCGGTCTGGCCATTCCCACTCCGTGGCGGGGCTCGAGGGGCCACCGGCAGCCGCGACCTGGGAGCGGGGACGGGGCGGGAGAGAGAGGGAGATGAGAGGGAAGGGGAGGGGAGAGAGAGAGAGAGAGAGTTGGCCGGGGCTCGCCGACCCCGGGGCACGCCGCCAGATGGTCCTCCGCCAGCTGGATGGCCTGAGCCAGCGACGTCGGGCGGTGGCACTGGACCCACTCAGCCGTCCGCCGGGGTAGTCGGGCGACGAACTGCTCCAGCACCACCAGGTCGATAACTCCCTCGACGTCGCGGGGCTCGGCCAAGAGCCACTTGCGGCACGCGTCCCGGAGCTGCTGAGCCATCACAAACGGTCGGCCACAGTCCCCTAGCTCCACGGAGCGGAAGCGTTGACGGTGCTGCTCGGGGTTTCGGCCGACACGTTGGAGGATGGCCCGTTTGAGATCGTCGTAGGCCAGGAGGTTCGCGACAGGCAACTGTTGGGCCGCTACCTGCGCTTCCCCCGTCAGCAGGGGGATCAGGCGCACCGGCCACTGGCTGCGCGCCCAGCCACACGCCTCCGCTGTTTTTTCAAAAAGGTCCACGAAGGCCTCCGGGTCGTCGTGGGGTCCCATCTTCATCAGCGGGACGTGGGCGATCGATGGGGCTGCGACGGGGGTTTCCTCCCGGCCTAGCAAGCTCCGGATGGCCCGCCGGTCTTCATCCTGCGCCTGGACTAAGAGCCGGAAGCGATCTTCCTGCTCCAGCTTCATGTCCATCAGCGCTTGGTGTTGCGCCTGATGAAGACCCGCGAGCGATTTCACTAGCTCCGCAAGTGGGGTAGGCTGGGCGGGTTGCATGACGGCGTACCGGCTTCCTCGTCCCGGGTTTCGGCACCAGTGTAGCAAGGTTCGGGGATCAGGGAAGGAAGGACGAGGAAGTCAGGGGTGACGAGCCAAAAAAAGGTGTTTAATTACACAAAATAAAACTTTAAACAAACGTAAACACGGCTCCTCTTCTTCGTGCCTCTCTCTCTCTTCTTCGGGGCTCTCTCGGTCGGTCGGTGTCCGCATCGGCTCTCTAGCGCTCGACTCCCGTCTGGCGGCGGGCGGGACGCTTTTGAACTCTCTCCGGCAATCACTGGAATCAGATACAGGTGTTAATCATCATTCACTTGCCCACTGTTTCCCCGCTCGTCTCCGAACCCGCTCTCCCCTTAGCGCGTTCCGCCTTCCCACGCCCCCCTCGCCACAGGGGGTTTGTCAGTCTCTCAACAGTAGCAAAAAGAGCGCGAGTGTTGTTTAAATTACTGTTTATAAGGTTTGAGAAGAAATTCTGTCTAGCTGTGGCTAGTTCCACATTAAAAGCATGAAGGCTGTATTTATAGATGCTATAGTACATTTTGAGTTTCTTCTTCCGCCACATCCGCTTAGCTTTTCTGTATTGTCTTTCATATTATGAATTGCTGCTGGTTTTCTCAGGATAATTTTTGTCTGCCAGGCTTCTTGCTGACCTTTATCGGAGCTATATCATCAATAACACTCTTAACTTATAAGTTAAATTAATCCAGCCTAAGATCAACAGAGTCTGCAGAAATGCTTGGTGTTAAAGATATTGCCTTCATAAATATTGCACTAGTGTTCTCGTTAATACATCTCTTTCTGACAGAGACAGATCTAGATTCAGTGGTAACAGAGATCAATATATCAAATAAAATACAGAAGTGATCAGACAGTGCTACATCCTCAATAACAATGGATGAACTGTTTAGACCTCTACTGGTGAGTAGATCTAGAGTGTTTCTGCGATTGTGTGTGGGCCCATTCACATGCTGACTCAGGTCAAAAGTGTTTAAAACAGTTATCATTTATTTTGTAGTTTTGATTTCTGCATTATCTCTGTGAATATTAAAATCCCCTGCAATACCAAAACAGTCAAGCTCTGAGAAAATCATTGATACGTTTTGTAAACTCTTCAACAAAGGCTGGAGAGTATTTTGGAGGCCTGTAAATAATGATAAACCGAAGGCGTGGAGCACCTTTCAGCACAATACCTAAGTATTCAAAAGACCATCCTGACCAAATTACACTTGCTTGCATTGATAAACATCTTTAAACAGAGCAGCTACACCTCCACCATTCCCAATAGTCCAGACACTAATAAAAGGAAAGTTAGGAGGGGCTGTTTCATTTAGGACTGTTGCACTGCAGCTGTCTTCTGTTTGTGGTTATTAATTCATTGATCAGAAATTATTACTTTTTTAGTGAGCGAATGTTTAAAAATGCTAACTTGATGGAATTATATTTTGTCTCTACAGTAATCTTAGATTGATTCATAATAGGCTGCAGATTAGATGGATCAGCTGCACAGCTTGAGAAGGCCTTAGACTTTCTATAACGTGATAAAACAGAAATAGAGGAGACTACAGGCACAATAGGTTCCCGTTTGTTCTGTAAACATTTGTGTAAGTTGCTATCATACCCTACACATATCACTGAGAGCTGTTATCAGTTGGTTTTGGTTCACCTACAGCTGATGGAGAAGGGTTTGGGCCCTGGGCGTTGTGCCTTTGGTGGTTGTGGGGCCCACCGTTAAGTTGATATCTGTGGGTTGATATGTTGTCCTGGCTTCCCTGGTTGTTTTCCAGAAAGTGTTCCAAAACTGTTTTCCTTGAGTGCAGAGTCTTGGAGCTGTTGTAATACGTCACAGTCTGCATGTGATGAGCTCTGTTGGCAGGGCTCAGCCAGGATGTCCATGGTTGTTTTAGCTGCATGGTGTTATCAGTGTCCTTGTGGGATGTGTCAGCTACATGATGACTCTGAAGCTGATATGAAGTCCTGAGGTCACTCATACTCTTTCTAGGTGTGTGTGTGTGCTATTCAGGCCGAGTGGATTGGCACACACCACTGAAGGATGACGGAGGGAGAAATAGATATTGTCCTTCAACACTCTTGCACCAAGTCTGTTTAGGTGGAGGCCATCCAGTTTAAACAGTTGTCTATGTCCCCAGAAAAGATTGAAGTTGTCGATGAAGTTGACTCCTTTTATACTGCAAGTTCTTTTTAGCCATGAATTCAGCCCAAGCAGCCGTGAAAACATGTTTGAACAACTAATGTGCTATATGACTTATGAACGACTGAACTTCAAGTCTTTGAAGTGTTTCAAAGAGTTCACTGAAATCCTTCTTAAGGAGTTCTGACTGATCTTTCTGAATATCATTCTTTCCCACATGGATGATAATTCGATTTTCAGTCTTGTGCTTCATCAGAATGTTCCGAAGTTCCTTGTTCACATTAGAGGTAGTTGCTTGAGGAAAGCAGCATGTCATTCTAGTCCTGCTACTGATGTTTCTGATAATAGAGTCGCCCCCTATCAGAGTCCTTGGCTCGGCTGTGCTCTGAGCTGTGTGCCGCTGTTTGCTCGACCTCGAGCGCCTGTTAGTAGCAATGTTAGCTCCTGGCTGACACGATTCATGTTTAGTCACATTTGGGGATTCCTCACCCACATTAATTAATGCTTCAAATCCGTTCTCAAGATGTATAGGGGGTGGTAGAATACCAGTGATTACAAGTCTTGTCATAGCCGAGAGGGTATATCTGGGGTAGAGGATGCTATGGCAGCAATATGGGATACTCGTGACAATCTGATGTCTCGAGAGCCTTTGGGTCTCGCTCCCTGTTTGTGCCATCGATTAGTCTGTCGATCGGTTTCGGCTTGCTCTTCTACACTTTGTATAAACCGTTGAGAATCACTAGATTCACAGGACTCACCAGCTGTATGCTGAGGGGGTCCATGATGACGATCTGCTGTGTGTTCCACCTGTTTTGGAAGTCCAGTAAGTAACTTTGTTTCAAGAACCACAATCTTTGTAGAAGTCTGTGGCAGTTCATGCAGCAAGTAGATTCCACAAGAGGCATTTTCTCTCATCTGTTTTAATATAGACAGCTGTGTTTTTCTGTCTCCATAATGTAAACTGCTGGCAGTGAGATGCAAAGAGTCTTCTTTTTCAAAAAAATATGTTGTGTGAGGACTGTGCTGATCTGCTGAAGTTAAAATCTTAGAGATTTGAGAAAAGTACATACTTGAGGAGCAAACACAGAGCAATAAGCAAGAGCGTCCAAACAGTAGCAAAGCCAGAAATAAAGCTATTGAATTACCAATGAAGTTGGAATTTTAACAGTTTATCTAACTACATGTACAAAAGGTTCAAATGAAAGATTTCATAAAATGGTAACCCTCACATTTCAGCATTTAAATGAAAAGGATTGTCAAAATGACAATTGGTTTATAAATGACTATATGCATTTTATCTGCTCCATAAATAATTCTAGATACATTATCAGTATTGTTTCGAAGTTTAGAATCCACATAAGCTTTGTTATAATCAACTGGCCAAAATGTACAATTCAATTCAAGAGTATTTGGATAGCGCTTTTTACGATACAATCGTTGCAAAGAAACTTCACAGGAAATACAGTTTCTAAAATAGATTTATATTGTAGAAACTCAGTATAAATAACTTATGGCAAAATTTGGCTAATTCAGTATAATCGCTGATGGTTGGCTTCCTCTGAGGTCCTCCGAGGGGTTGGCATCATCTCTTCTCAGCTGTTCGGTCATCTCAGATCATTTAAGATTTAACAGATAACAGAGAAACAAATAAAGACAATTAGTGTAGCTGTTGTTCCATCCATGCAAAAATTATCTGTTCAACCCAAGCTAAAGCATAATAATGTGCGTTTGATCAGATATACCTGCAGTGCTAGATTATGAGATGCATTATATGAATGCTTGGCTAAATAGATGTGTCTTTAATCTAAATTTAAATAGAGAGAGTGTGTCTGAACTATTTGTCAGGCTATTGCAGAGTTTGGGAGCCAAATTTAAAAAAGTTCTACCTCCTTTAGTGGACTTTGCTATCCTAGGTACTACCAAGAGTCCAGAGTTTTGCGACCTTAGGGAGCGGGTTGGATTGTAGCGTGATAGAAGATTAGTTAGGTATGCAGGAGCTAAATCATTTAGGGCCTTATAGGCAAGTGATAATATTTTGTAACTGATATGGAACTTAATAGGTAGCCAGTGCAGAGACTGTAAAATTGGAGTAATATGATCATATTTTCTTGACCTGGTAAGGACTCTAGCCGCATCATTTTGTACTATCTGTAGCTTGTTTATTGAAGATGCAGGACAACCACCTAGCAGTGCATTACAATAGTCCAGTCTAGAGGTCATGAATGCATGAACTAACTTTTCTGCATCAGAAACACTTAACATGTGAAAAATGATTTTCAAAAGATAGGTTGCTGTCTAATATAACACCCATATTTTTGACTGTAGAGGAAGTAACAGTACATCCGTCTAGTGGCAAATTGTAATCCAAGAGATTCTGTGTACTGTTTTTAGGTCCAATAAGTAATATCTCTGTCTTATCTGAATTTAATGAAATCTGAAAATTATTGGTCATCCAATATTTTATATTTTTAACACACTCCTTTAGCTTAGATAGTTTAGAAGTTTCATTTGGTCTTGTTGAGATATATAGTTGAATGTCATAAGCATAATAATGGAAACTAATCCCGTATTTTCTAATAGAATTACCAAGGGGCAACCTGTAAAATGAAAATAGCAGAGGACCTAGGACAGATCCTTGTGGTACTCCATACTTTACTGTTGATAATTGAGATGCCTCCCATTCAAATAAACTAAGAGCGGGACATGCAAATGCTGTCTATTTTTTGTCTTTTTTTTGTCCAAACAGAACTGCACACAGGCTGAATGTGAATGTAAGTCTCGCTAAATTGACTCTCTGACAGCAGATGGTGCTGATGGAGCAGCAGAATTAAAGCTGTTGCCCATAACCTCCATGCACAAAGCAGCATTGCGATTAAGAACACTACTTTATTAGGTATTATATGAAGTGAAGATGAAAACAAAATGCCATCAAATCTTTTCTGAAGACGGTCAGAACCTTCAGAGGTACATTCATATAATTAATTCATTTGTATAAGTCCCTTAGCACTAGTTTAAAACCCTTGCAGCTTTCCGCCATGTTTTCACACAAAACAATACCACTCTGCCTGCTCTGCTGTTACTGAAAACTGTCCCTTATGCTGGATGGCATTTAATTACCCAAATCGCGGTAATTAAATATGGTTTTAATGATAATTAAAATATTAAAGTTAATACTGACCGTGTGGAATTTTATAATGATTTATCGTCAAAACGGTAATTGTTCCATCCCTACTAGTGTTAGAGGGTATGTTTTTATAATAAATAAAAATAGAACAATTAGAATAGAAAAATAATTGAGAAAGCTAGTGTCTTTTTAATAAAAAGAAAACAAGTAGTTAGAATAGAGAGAGTGCAAATGTTAGGGTAAAAAAAAAAAATTTTTTTTTTTGTCAAAAAGGTTCTTAAACAAGCATATTTAGACCAGCCAAATCCTATCAACCTTGCATCTCTGTGCAAGCAGTTTGATCTCTACTGTCTGAGCTTTAAGATTACGAGTGCCATGTGATTGTTTCACAGAATGGTCTTTATGTTGTTTTCCTGGCTCTGCTTGTGGAATAAGCGATCCGAGTGATTATGTGTTTCCTTAAAAAAAACAAAAGTGCATTTTCAGGGGAAAAGCCTAGAGTGCCAGTTCACATAGAAATTATCTGTGATGTTAAAACCACATATGACAAAATAAAGTTGTCAGGATTAGGCCGTTATGAGATGGTTTGTCAAATAATTTATAGGTGGCTGGTAATTCAGGATCTGTGAAGGTGAGTGTGAAGTGAGGAATCATGGGGCCGATCTCTCCTGATCAATGGTTATCCTTGTTTGACCCCAGTAAGAGGAAGGCAATGTAAAAGAGAGCCCTCCTGTGGTCTTTATTGGCTGGTGCAGCTTTTTTGGGGTTATTATTTTGTCTTTTTACAAACTGGAACTTTATCATAGACACAGAAGAAATCATGCTGAAAAGCCATGTATACCTTTCAGCGTGATGTACTTGTTTTTAGTGGTGTAAATCATTGCTACATTACTCATAATAATCTGAACAAAAAAGGTATTAGACTTTAGGATACCTCTAAGCTACAGATATGAATTACTCCTGCTCTTATTTTACTTCTACTTGTTACTGCAATCAATCTGTAAGAGAGAGCAGAATATATTAGACACATCCAGGAACGACATAGCATCATGATAGGAGATAATAATAAATGAGATTAAATAAAAAACAATTATTTATAAGAAAAACTAAGGCAAGATAACAGCAAATAAGCAAATTAAAATTAAACGAAAATACTGCAACACATCAGCTTATATCACACAATAAATACAAAAAGAATATAGTCAACAACAGAAGAAAAAGGCAAATCAAACAACCACAAACAAGCTCATGAATTGTAAAAAAACTGACTATAGAAATAAAGGTGACTTGACAGCCCTGCAAAAGTGAATCAATTACAGATGGGCTGATGAAGAACAATATATATTTTGGCTTCATATATTAAGTATCATGGTGGAATTATATTGTCTTAGTGGTCAGTGCTCTATAATAGTTGACTGTTTCTTTCTGACCTCTATCCTTCTCCTGCCCTGTTTCTTTCTCTCGCTGTGGTTCAGACGAATGCTTAAACCCCTGGTCTCTTGGAAAAACAGGAATAGACAAAAGTCTGATTTGGCCAGACAGAAAACAGCCGCTGCACTTGCATGATAACAGTGTGAGTAACAGAGAAGGCATTGACCGTGTAGTGTCCGGCCAAGAGAATTATGTCAACCACACAAAAGCCAGGGTAATCTGCAGTAGAAGTCTGGCCACGTGGCCAATGCAAGCGTCTGGACCTTGAGCCCAGGTACAGAATGCATGCTTTACATCAAAGCTGAGGTCAAGATGTCAGCACGCACTCTTTGCCTCTCTCAAATTAAATTATGTTTTACAGAGCAATGCTGACAGTGCTCTGTTTATGTCATGGGCATATGGAGAGACTTACTTGTCCGACATGAGCTGTCAACAGACAAAACCTGCATGCTGATAAGAAGCTAGTGCAGGCTGTTCCTGTCACACAAGATCTCCGTTTATTAAATCTATAACTCTACTTACTGATTCATGTTAGTTATTACATTAAATGGGTGGAGGGGGGTTCAAGATAGATATAAATTATTCAGCTTTCATGTCTGAGCAGCTCTTTTTCAACATCAGTTGAATTATAACCATAGATGGTTTAAAGCTAAAGGCAAATTCGATAAAGTTCTTGTTCTAATTGTTTTGCTGAATTTTAAAATGATAACATCTGCCAAGTGACTTAGAGATGCTTGATGAGCTGATAATCTGGCATGGAGAATGGTGGTTTTCAACAAGACACTACATAAAAATCTAAAGCCCTGTTTTATCATGGAGATCATCAAATGCATTGAATCTACTTGAAAAAACATTGCATCTTGTACATTTGACATCTTTTTGATATGAGCCAGTCATTCTTAAGGCAATCAAGCTCATCAGGACATATAATGTAATAAAAAAAGAAAGAAAGAAATTGGGGCAAGATTTACTATCAGTTTACACCAGCACAAACCCTCATTTGGCATTAAAAACCTACAGTCAGGATTTACTACTGACACGCAGTCAACAATAAGTGCTGAAATGGTATTGACACAGTTATTATTTTTCCTACTAAGCTCATTGAATATGCATTTGTATAAGTTTCCATTTCGATAGGTACATTTATGGGAGGAGAGTATTTACATGAATCATGCAAAGCAATTGACTAAGATTTGCCCTCATCAATTCAATGGAATTTGCAGCATTAATTAACACCCCAAAAAAGCATGTGTTATAGGAGGTAGGTAGCTGGTGCTGCTCTTGGTTGATTGTACTGGTCATTATGGAAATTAGATGTTGCATCTGTTTTCTTTAATGTGCAACTTGTCAGTAAATCAGAGCAGAATTTTCCCTCCCATTACTGCTTTTATGGATTTGCGTTCTATAATAATAATAATAATTAGTTGGATTTATATAGCGCTTTTCTAGACACTCAAAAGCTTTACAACGTGAGGGGCCACCACCAGTGTGCAGCATCCACTTGGATGATGCGACAGCAGCCATATTGCGTCAAAATGCCCACCACACACCAGCTTATTAGTGGAGAGGAGACAGAGTGATGAAGCCAATCAGTGGTGTGCTCGAGCCGTGTGCTCTCTCGTCTGCATGACTTTTTTTGTGTTGGAGCATGGTGTTTGGATCCCGGCACTCATGTCTTGAGGAGTGGTGGAAAGAGTACTGAAAATTTGTACTTAAATACAAGTACTGTTACATTGCTGAAATAATACTCAATTACAAGTAAAAGTACTGGTGTCAAAACGGAACTTGAGTAAAAGTACAAATTACTAGTCTCAAAAACTAGTACTAGTTACATTTTAGCGGCAATATTTAATGAATTACCAAAAAATATTAATTAATATCTTCGCTTCTGGGTCCTAACGCTCTGCCAGATGCCTCAAGAAAACACCAAATTGTTCTAATATACACCCACGATGTCATGTAATGCTGCAAAATTATAACCCTAACCTTTATCTCCATACTGAAATCCCAGATGGCCAGACAGTGGTTCAGCTAAAATATTAGTGTCTGGGACACTGTGAGCACTGTAGTGTGCACAGCAAATTTTTAAATGCTTAGCTTAAATGGGCAATGGCGAACTGCGACCGCAGGTTTCCAAGGTTGAAGCAATCCTCCGTAGTCCGAAGCCTAGGACAAAGGAAGAGGTTCGATCTTTCTTGGGTGTTGTGAGCTGGTACCCTGACTGCACAACTAGACAGAGTGTGGCTTATCGTGCTCCCCCACCTAAGTATGAGGACACGGGAAGCGCTCAACCGCAGCCTTCAAAATGTAGAATTAATCTGAGAACCGTTATTATTTCTAAGAAGGCTGCGGGAAAGAAAACCTGATGCCCAAGGGCTCAGGCCAATGGGGACTTCCGCCCCCGAAGTGGAGCGGTCAACACCTCCTTTTATGGTGTCCATCCCCCTTCGGTGTCCTCAGGAGATCGTTCTGCCAACCCTGCCACCTCGTGTGCTTCAGGCCGCGGCGGTCTCTGGCGAGCGCACATCTCAAGGTCCGCCCGGAAACGTAGTGGCCTTGGGATGCCCGCCCCCTCCGAGGAGGGTTTCAGAGCGGTCAGTTCAGATGCTTCCTGTCAGTTCGCCGTTTCAGGACATCGTTCTAACTGCACAACTACATAAAAATCCAGAAACCAGTCTCGAGAGGCTGGTACCTCTAGTAGAAATTTGACAGCGTGGAAACTTGTCAATTTATCTCGTTGGGTCCTGCAGACTATAGAAAAAGGGTATCAATACAGTTCGGGTCTCGCCCGCCCAGGTTTATGAGGGTGTTTTCCACCGAGGTGGCCCCCCAGCAATTTCTGGTAATGGAACAAGAAGTGAAAGCTTTGTAAGAGAAAGGAGCCATAGAATATGTACTTCACTCCAACAGGGAAACCAGGTTTTACAGCCGGTATTTCATAGTTCCTAAGAAGGATGGGGGGTTGCATCCAATTTTAGCTCGTCGAGTTCTGAACGACTCCGTCATGCAGCTCAAAGCTCAAGTTCAAAATGTTAACTTTGAGACAGATCGTGCCACAAATCAGATCCGAGGACTGGTTTGTCACGATAGATCTCAAGGACGCATACTTCCACATATCCATCCTTCCGTGTCACAGGAGGTTCCTGAGGTTCGCTTTTGGGGGCAAAGCATACCAGTATCGGGTTCTTCCGTTCAGCCTAGCATTATCACAACGCACTTTCACGAAGTACATAGATGCAGCCCTGGTGTCTCTTCGGCTTCAGGGTATTCTTATTATGAACTACATTGACGAATGGTTGATTCTAGCTCAGTCGCATCAGTTGGCAGTGTGGCATCGAGATGTCGTTCTAGCCCACATCAAAGAGTTGGGGTTACGGCTAAATGCCAAAAAGAGTGTGCATTCTCCACTACAGAGGACCACTTTCATTGGCGTGGTATGGGACTCAACGTCGATGCAGGCGCGCCTGTCACTGGCACGTTAGAGTCCATCCTGTCGGCTGTGAAAAGAATAAGGCTAGGCCAGTCACTCACTGTCAAACAGTTTCAGAGACTGTTAGGTCTTATGGCAGCAGCATCCAACATGATACCTTTTGGACTACTGTACATAAGACCTCTACAGTGGTGGCTCAGGACCAAAGGGTTTTCCCCGAGGGGAAACCACTTTTGCATGATCAAGGTCACGCAGCGATGCTTTCGTGCCTTGGTAATGTGGAAGAAAGCTTGGTTCTTGTCCCAGGGTCCCGTGTTGAGAGCTTCATGTCGTCGCAAGATGCTAACGACAAATGCCTCTCTCACAGGCTGGGGAGCAATCTTAGAGGGACGCTTGAGTCAAGGTCTGTGGAAGGACCATCATCTCTCATGGCACATCAACCATCTGGAGATGTTGGCTTTATTTCTTGCTCTCAAAAATTCCTAGCAGATCTCAGGGGCTACCATGTGCTTGTCCACTCAGACAACACATCGGTGGACTCCTACATAATCACCAGGGGGTTTTGTGGTCATGTCCACTTGCAAACTGGCATGCCAAATCCTCCTGTGATCCCAAGGGAAGTTGTTGTCTCTTCAAGAAGCTTACATCCCGGGGGCCCACAAAACAGGAGCAGACATCCTGTCAAGACAGGGACTGAGGCCCGGGGAATGGAGGCTCCACCCCGAGGTGGTGGAGCTGATATGGAGGCATGAGTGGATCTGTTTGCATCTCGAGAGACGTCTCACTGTCCACTCTGGTTCTCGCTCATGCATCCAGCTCCTCTAAAGAACAGACTGGATGCGATAGTGCAGACATGGCCAAGGCTTTGTCTGTGTGCATTTTCCCAGATCGCTCTGCTCCCGGGAGTCCTGGAGAGAGTTCGCCGGGAAAGGGTTCTACTACTTCTCATTGCCCATCATTGGCTGGGCAGAGTATGGTTCCCAGATATATATCCCTTCTTGACGGGCCTCCTCTGGAACTCCCCGTCAGGAGGGACCTTCTGTCCCAAGCAGGGTACTCCATATTTCCCCCCAACCACAACTGTGGAAACTGTGGGCCTGGCCTCTGAGGGGGCCCAGCTCATAGACTCAGGTCTCTCAACCGAGGTTGTTGAGACCATTCCCCACTCCAGAGCTCCCTCCACAAGGAAACTTTATGCCTTAAAGTGGAAAGTTTTCAATTCATGGTGTAGTGACCATCAGCTGGACCCAGTTAACTGCCTTGTCGGTACAGTGCTGGAGTTCCTGCCAGATCGGTTCACTGCAGGGCTAGCCCTGTCCACTTTAAAGGTTTATGTGGCGGCCATAAGTGCTTACCACATTCCTTTTGATGGAATGTCATTGGGGAAAGACCCCCTGGTATCTCGTTTTCCTCCATAGTACTTTGAGGCTGAGGTGCTGCAAGCCTTCTGTCCTCCTCCTTTCAGAATGCGGACCAGGAAAGGCACTATTTGCTTTGCCCATTGCGGGCATTAGATGCTTTCGTCCACAGAGCTGCCCTGTGGCATAAAAATGAACAGCTGTTCGTATGCTTTGGACCTCCTGACAAGGGGCCCCCTGCATCTAAGCAAAAGATGAGCAAGTGGGTGGTCGAGGCCATATCACTTGCTTATGAGTCTGCCGGTCAACCTTCCCCTGTGGCTGTCCAGTCCCACTCGACCAGGAGTATGGCAGCCTCCAAGGCCCTGATGTCAGGAGATGTACTCTCGTCCTAGAGTTGCTCGCTTGATTTCACACAGGACAGGCACTCGTCGCTATGGTGATGTTGTACTGACGTTCCCAAAGCATTCTTACGCAACGGAGTTCCCTTGAAAGGAAACGTTCGGTTACAACTGTAACCTCGGTTCCCTGAAGAGGGAACGAACGTTGCATTCCCACCTATATCTCCTTTGTAACTGTAAGCAACTTGCTCAGACTTTTTAAGCTAGTGACAGCTTCGTTTGGGCAGGCTTTATAGCCTCTTGGTTCGTGATGTCACCTGCTCTGATGTTCCAATTACACCTTGGATTGATTTCACATGTGCTTCAAGACTTATCACGCAAAGCGTTCCCAAAGCGTTCTTACGCAATAACTCTTTTTTTTTTTTTTGAGGGGGGGCTGTTTGTATAAAACCATGGTTAATTTTCGTAAATGGAAGTACGACTTGATGACGTCATAAATATGATAATTAAGCATATATCAAGTCTAATTGTTAGATAAAGTTATAAGCAAGTTTATAAAAAACAACTTTTGTAATAACAATTATTTCAGACCTTTTGACGTTGATGATAATTCAGATTCGGACCTTTGAATGTTAAGTTTGAGAACCCCTGCTCTAAAGAGTACTTGTGGGTTGAGCCATCCTGTGTTTTTTTGTGCCTTAACACACCAGCAGTAGAACAGTCTGCCAAAAGTCTACTGCATCACAATATAATATGTATTAAATAGTGCTCAAATATGGCTGTTGAGATAATATTCTCAAATGAAATGAGTAGAGACATAGACCCGGAAACTGCAGGCCTTACGTCAGACTTAACAAGAGGATTCTCCAAAAGCCTTCAAACTGACGTCATCCGAGCAAGAACGTCATTCCAGAGCAGAAGCAAATTTTCAGTTTTTTTTACTAAATATTATGACGACAGACTATATTCCCGGTGTATTGACCCGGTGATTGGCACGGTTTAATTATTCACCACAAGACTAGTCATATGCAATAAAAAAGTAAGTAGGGTCATTTTTGATTTCATGACGACTAAAATAGACGTCTATACAAATAATCTTGAATTGAATTATTTCATTTTCAGACATAGAGCGCCTCACCAAATTTGTGTTCTCTAATCCATTTGTTCCAGGTAAGGCATTAATTGAATCAAGATCAGCTAAATTTGTTTGGGTCTATGGAACAAGACTGTTGGTCAGGTTTGAGTTTGGGTTTTTCCAACCAATAATTTAATCTTTGATTAAGCTGAGGTAAATAAAAGTTCAAATAGCGCAAAACTCTCTGATGGATATTTTTGTTATGTTTCCTGTCTGGAACTGGTTTTGAGAGAAGGGAAATGAAGAAAACGTTGATGGAGTGATGTGGGAGGATGATGGCTCCATCAACACCACATCAGAATGGATTGCATTTGCCGGCACAATCAAAAGAAAACATGATATCACATAGAAAAAGTGCTAAACTAAATAAAGCCTATCAGCCTATCAACTCTGCAATGGCACTCTATTAGCTGTATTGTGGCTGATTTTTTACTGTGTATTTAGGAGCTAATCCACATTATCTGATGGATAAATTATTCAATTCTGTCATTCATGGCATGGTGCAGGGATGCAGTAAAGGTTAACTTGGTAAGAAAGAAAAAAAAACAAGATTGTTTTGCAAACTTTTCAAATGGAACAAACGTCCACATTGCTCACAGTGTAATGTCAGAATGCAACAATTCATGATTAATTTGTCATGTCTATGACTTGGAGAACTTAACGCACAACCGAGCCCTTTCAGCAGAATAGCACCTTAAGCTGATAAATGAACACTTATGGCTGGTGTTCAGTATCAAAATCTGGTCTCATCAGAAGCAGCACAATGCTCATTGTGGTACTGTTCTAATAAGAGACCAATTTCTCAAACAATTGAAAGTGTAATGAAAATCAAAATAAAGCAAACAAAGGAGATGAGCGCATTCACTGGTTTATGAGCAACAGAAAAAAAACATACTTTCCCCATGAGCTGGTCCATCTTGTTTGGGATGTATTTTTGCTGAAGTGGAACATGGTGACATTTACACAGAAGGTAAGTCTCCAAGAAAATCAGAAAAGTCTTAGTGATCCCAGCAGTGAGAGCTAATAAGACAAAGCAAAATAGTTTTAGGTAAAACATTTACTTATTTTTATTATTATATACACATTGGACCTGAAAAAAGAACCTAATTGTTTGACACATTGAGCTGAGCTGTGGTTCAATCTGTTAAATACATACATTTAGCGTGTCAATGATCCAGAGCAGTCTTGAAGAGTGTGCAAGTGCATAAACAGCCAAGGTATGACCTAAGAGAGAACTTGCAATAAATAAAATATCAAATTAAAAAAATGACAAGTATAAAAAATAGTGAAGTAGTCATCGTGTGACATGTTTGTTACTGCAGCATCTCAAAGATCTTGAATATATTCATTAGAAGAAGTTATTGCTTTACCACGTGCAGGTGATGTCATTAAGGAGAATCCTATATTGTTGAAAAATTGTGATTCAAATGACAGAGCTGCACCCATGTTCAGGAAACAGTCATGACTAGCTAGTTAGTTTTAACAAAAAAGCATCATAGTATAGTAGTTTAACAGCAAGTTACAATCCATTGGGAAATGTTGGGACATTTTCTTTATTTGAATAAAATTAAAAGAATTTCAAATCACACGAGCCAGTATTTTCGTAACACCTTATTTTGATAGTCCATTTTAGACATACTACTAACTATAAGTAACTTAGTAACTAAATGTCAACTAATTCTCATTAATTCACAACTACATGTCTATTAACTCTCAGAGTAGACTGTTCTTATCTGACTCTTAACTTATACTTACCTAACCACCATCAATTCATAGCAGCGAATGAAGAGGTATCATATCGATCACAAGTGCAGTATGGAGTACCTCAAGGCTTCTTACTAGGAACGTTACTTTTCAAACTTTACATGTTACTCTTAGGATATATCATCAGGGATCACGTGTTAGCTTTTACTGTTATGCTGATGATACTCAGCTCTATATTTCTTCGTGGCCTGGTGAAACACACCAAATTGAGAAACATATGGAATGTGTAGTCGATATATAAAAACTGTATGACGAGTAACTTCTTACTGCTAAATTCTTAAAAAAACAGAGGTATTAATTTATTATTATTTGTCTATTATTTCAGCATTTGTAAAACTGAAAATTTTCATCTTAAAAAATATATATAAACTGAGACCTATGCTCTCAATATCAAATGCAGAAATGTTAATTAATGCGTTTATGTTACCTCAATGTAAGATTATTGTAATGCTTTATTGGGCGGTTGTTCTACATGCTTAATAAACAAACTTCAGATGGTTCAAAATGTAGCAGCAAGAGTCCTTTCTAGAACCAGGAAGTCTGACCACAGTAGCCCGGTTCTGTCAACACTGCACTGGCTCCATATTAAACTTCGTATAGATTTTAAAATCTTGTTAATTACCTATAAAGCCCTGAATGGTTTAGCTCCTCGGTACTTGAGCACGCTCTTATCTCATTATAGTCCTCCACATCTGCTACGATCTCAAAACTCTGGCCATTTGATAATACCTAGAATATCAAAATCAACTGTGGGCAGCAGATCCTTTTTCTATGTAGCTCCCAAACTCTGGAACAATCTACATAATACTGTTCGGAAGGCAGACACACTCTGTCAGTTTTCATCTAGATTTTTCCATCTCTTTAACCTTGCGTACACATAACACACTAATACGCTTCTAATATTCAAATCCGTTAAAGGATTGTTAAGCTGCATTAATTAGTTCAACCGGAACCAGGAACACTTCCCATAACACACAATGTACGTGTTACATCGTAAGAAGATTGATATCTACACGAATTTTAGTCTGTTTATTACTTATTTTGAGGTTACCGTAGCCACCCAATCCAGTCCGTATCCAGCCCAGATGGTTACTGCAGTCACCAAATCCAGTCTGTATTCAGATCAGATGGTGGATCAGCACCTAGAGACAACCTCTACAGCCCTAAACATCAGCGGAGACAGGAAACCTAGATGAGCCCCAGAGACAGATCCCCAGTGAGGACCCCATCACCTAGACAGCCACTGGGAAAAGGCCACTGGAACCAGTTGAGCCCTTACAATCTGACTTTGCTGCAATTGGAACAAACAGCTGGTTTCGTCTGGCCAGAGGAGAAATGGTCCCCCGACTGAGCCTGGTTTCTCCCAAGGTTTTTTCTCCGTTCTGTCACCGATGGAGTTTTGGTTCCTTGCCGCTCTCACCTCCGACTTGTTTAGTTGGGGACACTTAATTTCCAGCGATATAGTCGGCTTGATTGCACAGATACTATTTAAACTGAACTGTGCTGGACGATGCCATCGCTGAATGTAACGAATGTCCACTGAAAGCGAGCGTAGAGATGAACCCAAGTACAGTTTATTTACAACGTGAAATCCAAACATCCAAACATAGACAGACTTGACTTGACATGAACAGGCTTGACATGAAACAGTCTTTGCATGGCATGAACGGACTAGACTCTCCGACAGCAGGTTACAACAATAACACACGACCCGGAACAAGAAATTGACATGGCTACTTATTACAAACAGAGTGGGTCACATGACATAAACAAACCAATGAGAACATGACACAATGAACAAGGGAACCAATAGCAAAGAGACATGAGGGCAAGGGAAGCAAGACACAAACGAGAACCATTACTAAATTCAAAATAAAAGACATGAAAAACAAGAACATGAAACAGAACCCAAAACAGACCTTACACTGAATTAAATAATGAAATGCCTTTAACTGAAAGCTGAGAGTTTAATCTTGTAATTTCACATTATTGACACTATTTTGCTATTGTGCAGTTGCTTTGACACATTTTTTTTTTGTTAAAAACACTATATAAATGAAGGTGACTTGACTTGACTTGACTGTTAGGGTAGGTTTAGGGTTAGTAGAATAAGTTTGTTAATATTTGCAAAGTTTCTCATAATCAGTATGCAGGTTGTGGACCCATCAAAATAATTTTAAAAATAATTTTTATTTTTTTTGTTCAAAATGAGCTCAATTCAAATTTGATGCCTGCTACAGGTCTAAAAAATTGTTCGTGCGGGGGCATGTTTACCATGGTGTAGCATCTCCTCTCCTTTTCAAAACAGTTTGAAGATGTCTGGGCATTAAGGTTAAGAGTTTATGGAGTTTTGTTGTTGGAATTTGGTCACATTCTTGTCTGATATAGGTTTCCAGTTGCTGAAGAGTTCGTGGTTGTGTTTGACATATTTTTCGTTTAATGATGTGCCAAATGTTCTCTATGGGTGAGAGATCTAGACTGTGGGCAGGCCAATTCAGCACACAGACTCGTCTGCTACAAAGCCATGCTGTTGTAATAGCTGCAGTATATGGTTTTACATTTTCCTGCTGAAATACACAAGGCTTTCCCTGAAATAGATGTCATCTGGAGGGAGCATATGTTACTTTAAAACCTTTATATACCTTTCCACATTCATAGTGCCTTCCAAATCATGCAAGCTACCCATACCATATGCACTCTTGCACCCCCATACCATCAGAGATGCTGAATTTTGAACTGGATGCTGATAACATGCTGGATGGTCTCCCTCCTCTTTAGCCCGGAAGACACGGTCCATGATTCCAACAAGAATGTCAAATTTGGACTCGTCTGACCATAGAACACTTTGAAACAGTCAATTTTAAATTAACTTTGGTCAACAAGACACGACGCCGCTTCTGGACCATGTTCACATGTCTGGCTTCCTTTTTGCATGATAGAGCTTTAGTTGGCATCTGCAGATGACATGACAGATTGTGTTCACAACAGTAGTTTCTGGAAGTATTCCTGGGCCCATTTAGTAATTTCAATGACAGAATCATACCGATGAGTGATGCAGCATTGTCTGATGGCCCGAAGACCATGGGCATCCAACAAAGGTAATCGGCCTTGTACCTTACACACAGATATATCTCCAGTTTCTCTGAATCTTTTGATGATGTTATGCACTGTAGATGATGAGATTTGCAAAGCCTTTGCAGTCTGACGTTGAGGAATGTTGTTTTTAAAGTATTCTTTTTACGCACTCTTTCACAGATTGGAGAGCCTATGCCCATCTTTACTTCTGAGAAACTCTGCCTCTCTAAGCCATCCCTTTTATAGCTAATCATGTTAAAGACCTGATGCCAAATAACTTAATTAGTTGCTAGATGTTCTCCCAGCTTAATCATTAAAAAAAGTATTGCTTTCCAGCCCTTTGTTGCCCCTGTGCCAACTTTTTTGAGACCTGTAGCAGAATCAAATTAAATAAGGAAAGTAAGGAAATTAGCTCATTTAGTGGATAAAAGTGTCAAATGTATCCGTTTAAACATTTGTTATGTTCTCTATTTTCTATTCTGAATACGATATTGGCTCATGTGATATGAAAGTCTTTTAGTTTTCATTTTATTAAAAAAAACGTCCCAACATTTTCGGAATTCAGTTTGTTTATATGTGATAAAGTCTGCCAGCTTTACTGCTTTTGGGTATATTGGTTTAATTATGGGTTAGCAGTACTTTTGTCAGAAAAGTCATCATTGATGACTTTCTACAGGGCTGTGCAAAGGCACGTTTTGTTTCTTTATTCATTTTCTTTTCTCAGTTTTAGAATACAAATTTTGGATTGCTATTTCACCAGTACCAACAGATATAAGTCAAAATAATTTAACAGAAATTAGTCTATATGTGTGGGAAAAGTTAGTACACATTGATTTAAAGCCGTTTCCATGCTATTTAAAATCCACCATTGCGTGGATCCACTTTTTCACCACACTGTTAGGGTCATAATCTACAATTGAGAGATGTTTATTCAAGGTCTCCATGCTAATACAGTATTTATATAGTTATATTCTGGAACATATGCATAATAATCTGGGTTCTAATCCCTATTGCTTTCTCTCCTGGTTTATTCAGATTTCACAGTCAAACAGTTGTGCTATTTAAATGTACAGCCAAATGGGATACTTTATCATCACACAATCTTTATTCGTGGTAGTCCTCAAGTTCTGAGCAAGACTGGAAACTTTCAGCTGTTTCTTGCCCAGATAATGAAATCCACAGAGACCTGTTCCAGGGATTGAATATTGAAGTCTTTAAGTACTTTCGGCAGATGGGTTTGGCACAGAGACGTGACCTCTAGGAGCAGCCAATGGACAGAACAGTTGTTTTCTATTTACAAGTCACAGATTTATGGTCCAAAAGCAGGATTTATCAGCCACAGAGACATGTTAAAATCCCTCCAGTCAATTGGCCAATATTAAACAATTCTATAAACAAATAAAGTGAGCAAATGATAGTTTGCTCTGGCTACAGTAAAAGGGAATGCATTAGCACAGGTGGAAAGAATGTTTCTACAAAATACACAAGAAGGTACTTCTTCCTCACGTCTGCTGAAAAGCCACCAGCCCCTGGAACCCACATAATGTTTGTCACACTTTCTTACTATATATTCAATTATTGGCAAATGAAGAGCGTTTGAACATTTCCACTGTTATTGGACAGAGGAAATAATAATGCAGTTCAGTTTTTCAGTTAATATTTTCATTATGTAGTTGACTCATGTAAGTGGATTGTGCTTGCTTATTTACTGGATAGCTAAAGCAAAAATGTAATGAGACAATGAGCTAATTGAATTTAGAGGATATAATTCACAAAACATATTATAATTATTATTTTATTTAGGAGTGCTTTGAACATGTAAAACATTACAGTGTGTTTATTGAGATAGCTTTTGTGGCAACCAGCCCAGCTTTAACACACACACACACACACACATGTTGGTTTTTATGGTTTACGGGGACTCTCCATAGGCGTAATGGTTTTTATACTGTACAAACTGTATGTGCTATTGCCCTACACCTACCCTACACCTAAACTTAGCCCTCACAGGAGACGGTGCATTTCTACTTTCCCCCAAAAAAAACGTTTTAAATTATGGGGACACTGAAAATGTCCTCATAAATCACCTTCTCCTTGTAATACCTATGTCATACCCATGTCATTATACAAATTTGTGTCCTCATAAACCACATAAACATGCACACACACACACACACACACACACACACACACATATAGTATCTCACAGAATTGAGTACACCCCAAAATGTTACATTTTTTTTAAATATTTTATATCTTTTCATGTGACAACACTGAAGAAATGACACCTTGCTACAATGTAACTGTACAGCTTGTATAACAGTGAAAATGTGTTGTCCCCTCAAAATAACTCAACACACAACCATTAATGTCTAAACCGCTGGCCACAAAAGTGAGTACACCCCTAAGTGAAAATGTCCAAATTGTGCCTAAAGTGTTAATTTTTTGTGTGGCTACCATTATTTTCCAGCACTGTCTTAACCCTTTTGGGCATGGAGTTCACCAGAGATTCGCATGTTGTCACTGGAGTCCTCTTCCACTCCTCCATAATGACATCACGGAGCTGATGGATGTTAGAGACATTGCGCTCCTCCTCCTTCTATTTGAGGATGCCCCACAGATGCTCATTAGGGTTTAGGTCTGGAGACATGCTTGGCCAGTCCATCACCTTTACCATCAGCTTCTATAGCAAGGCAGTGGTCGTTATCATGTTGGAATACTGCCCTGCCTGCGGCCCAGTCTCCGAAGTGAGGGGATCATGCTCTGCTTCAGTATGCCACAGTTCATGTTGGCATTCAGGGTTCCCTCAATTAACTGTAGCTCCCCAGTGCCGGCAGCACTCATGCAGCCCCAGACCATGACACTCCCACCACCATGCTTGACTGTAGACACACTTGTCTTTGTACTCCTCACCTGGTTGCCGCCACACACGCTTGACACCATCTGAACCAAATAAGTTTATCTTTGTCTCATCAGACCACAGGACATGGTTCCAGTAATCCCTGTCCTTAGTCTGCTTGTCTTCAGCAAACTGTTTGCAGGCTTTCTTCTGGGACGACAGCCATGCAGACCAATTTGATGCGGTGTACGGCGTATGGTCTGAGCACTGACAGACTGACCCCCCACCCCTTCAACCTCTGCAGCAATGCTGGGAGCACTCCTACGTCTATTTCCAAAACACAACCTCTGATATGACGCTGAGCATGTGCACTTCAACTTCTTTGGTCGACCATGGCGAGGCCTGTTCTGAGTGGAACCTTTCCTGATAAACCGCTTTATGGTCTTGGCCACTGTGCTCAGCTCAGTTTCAGGGTCTTTGAAATATTCTTATAGCCTACGGCTTCTTTGTGTAGAGCAACAATTCTTTTTTTCAGATCCTCAGAGAGTTCTTTGCCATGAGGTGCCATGTTGAACTTCCAGTGACCAGTATGAGAGAGGGAGAGCAATAGTGAGAGTGATAAATTTAACACACCTGCTCCCCATTCACACCTGAGACCTTGTAACGCTAATGAGTCACATGACGCTGGGGAGAGAAAATGGCTAATTGGGCCCAATTTTGACATTTTCCCTTAGGGGTGTAACCTCACTTTTGTGGACAGCGGTTTGGACATTAATGGCTGTGTGTTGAGTTATTTTGAGGGGACAGCAGATTTGCAAGGTTATACAAGCTGTACACTTTCTATTTTACATTGTCGCATAGTGTCATTTATTCAGTGTTGTTACATGAAAATATATAATAAAATATTTACACAAATGTGAATATTTTATACTCACTTCTGTGAGATAATGTATATATGTATATATATATATATATATATATATATATATATATATATAATTACTTTTAACTATTTAACTTTGCATATTGGTTGTGAAATGTATCCTGATATGTTTCACAAGCCAAATGAAACAGTTTCGGATTTTACCCATGGGTCTATAATTTCCTGATTTCATATTAACTCTAGTGCAGCAGCTTCTACCCATCTCTTTCTCGCTCTGTCTGTCTGTCTGTCTCATTCTCTTCCGTACTGTTACCCCTCCAGTCTCAGCAGCTGAACATTTGCTGGCTGTATAAACCGTCTACATGCCCAGATCTTTGCTGCCTTGTAAAATAATTTTTATGAGGCTGTTCGTGTGTTACCAATTTGTATCTTAGCTCATTTAAATAGCCTTTAGGGTCACAGGTGGTTTTGTGCACACAGCTAATCAAGCAGGGTGTTAAAATGTGATTCAAACCATTAGGCCATCATCTTTTTTTTCTAAATTATTTCATTCAACGGGTTGTTTACAATGCAAGACAGAACTGCAACAAGCTGTACAACTGACTTAATTGTGTATTTGCTGGCAAAAAATGTAAAATAAATACATGATAAAACTGACAATTTTGAAAATTTATAGCAAACACATTTAATGCTGAAACCCAAATAATGAATGTACCTTGTTTGGGCTCAGGGTAACACAATGCTGGTTAACTAAATATAATACAATATATGAACACAGCTTGTTCCAGTTAACATGATGAAGCTTTTAAAATGACATTTTCTCCAACACCTTACCACTAATTAAGGAAACATGACGCATATGGGGTGTTAAAGAGTTTCAAATGTTTACTGAGTAAAACCATTACAGGCTGGCATTGCACACTGTTGAAGTAGGTCACATTTCCCATTTGCCATCTTCCCCAACCTTATACAGCTGCTGGAATAGGGAGCGCTTGAGGAAGACTAGACTGAAAAGAAATGTCCAATGTATTAATGCATGTATGACCCTAACTTGTGTCGAAGCTGGTATCTCTAAGCTAAATTTGGTTCTCTACCTAAATCAATGATGGCCAAAAGAGCAAGTTCACTGAGGATATTACAGACATTACGTAGCAGATCCGCATCATTTAACCCAAGCTGAGCCAGGAACAAGGGCCAGCAATTAAAAATCTTTTGATCCTGAACAATGCACTATTATATCTGAATGTATGCAGCCTCCACAATGAAGACATCTGTGTGTAATGATCCCTTAGAATGAGAAGAACGAGACTGAAAGATTGTGTCTATTCACATATGTAGCCACTCACTGCCGTACTGTTCTGATGATGCAATTCGCCTCACACACACTGCAAGCTGTCCCTCGCATTCGCGTAAAAAACGAAGTATACTTTGGGCTTAAGTAGGTCTGGGTGGTAGGATTGCAGCACCACCATATTGTTCAAAGCCCCTTAGACTAGATCAAGTGTCTTTGCAGCAAGAGCCATGACTTCCAACATTTCCCCATATGTGGGGCTGGCAGGTTGAGGTGACTCAGTAGTTACACTCTCTTCGTCATCACCAACCATATCCATATTCTTGTTGTGACTGGATGATGCCAGCAAAGTGCTTTCCGCAGGGTCAGACAACTCGGGTGAGAGAACATCTGGATTCTGCTGATCATTCAAGCTCATATTCGAAGAAAAAGGTTGAAAAGGGATAAGGGAGATATTCTGGGAAATCTCACAAAAGGAGTGTTTGAAGAACTGTTGAAAGCACAAGTATGCAATCACTTACAAATAAAAGTCAGAGATATATATTTTGCAAAGATAGCACAACGTTTTGCTGGTGCTGCATAACATGGTTCCTATTGGTCTTTGGAGAGTTCAGAAGCTGCAAGGAAAAGAACATTAGTGCTGTGTTGGTTTAGGAATGTTGGCGAGTGGTGTAGAGAGTGAGCAGAACACCAGAGCTCGGTTTGCAATTACTTCTGTAAAGCATGGAATTGTCTCATAGTTATTGAATTGGTATGAGATGCTATTTGGCCAGTATTTTCATGCCTACGTATTGTTTATGAACCCTTTCCTCTGTCAAAATACCCATAATATTAGCAAGACTCCTTTATAGTTGGTTTTCTTTGTTTTTAAGCAGATAACCCTTCTATTGTTATTATGTTAATATGTTTGTTTTTTTCTCCTGTTTCATCATTTTCAAACATGTATGAGGATGTTTCTGCTGTTGTCACTCTCCTAAAATTATGCATGGATGCCTATTTTCTTCACCTACATTGTCTGGTGACATACCGCTGTGTGGCTAGTTGTGTGGTGAAAATTATGGACCTGATTTTCTCGTGTGTCAGGGGTCCAACAAGGGAAAAAAGTGACTGTTGTTATCATTTGAAAATTAATTGGACAGGCCGTGGTCGACCTGTTTGCCTCCCTAGAAACAATGCACTGTCATTTCTGGTATACTCAAAATTCTGCTCCATTAACAATGGATGCTTTCGCTCCCTTTCAATTGTTTCTTTAAATGTTGTACAAAAACACAGAGACTGTGCTGCTAGTTGAACCTAAGTGGCCCACACGCCCATGGTTCTCAGAGCTGGTTCATCTGCTAGAACTACTGAGCAAATATAGTGTGATTTACTTTTTCAGTTCCAGGGTACAATCTGACATCCACAGAAAACAGTTTAGCCATGGCTCCTAAACAGGGCTCGTTAGATCATAAAGGGCTGTGCCAAGAAGTCTTGTATAATATTTCTCAGGCAAAAGCCCCATTGGGACTGTGCTACTACTCGAGTGTTCGAGTTCATTATTGCTTGTTTGAATCTGATTAGTCTGATTTGCTCGTCAGCGTTGCCCTAGCAGCTATCTGACTAGCTTACTATCTGAAGAGCTAATCAGATCAGCAGCACTTGCCACTCAGTCCTGGTGCATTTTTCTGTCTTGCATTTGCTGTGTTTAGTGTCCGATTGTTTTGGTGCTCATATTCTGTGTTCTTACCAGTGGTCCAACTCTCTTTTCCTGTGTTTGCTTCAGCTGTGTGTGGATTACTGCCTGACTGTTTTGGACTATTCTGCACTCATAGCCATGCCGGGTTGAATTATCTTCATTTCTCTGCCTCCAGCCCATTTCAGTACCCTAAATAAGGCCAATAGACTTCTTCTGTGCTACCAATATCCAACCATTCTGCTTTGATAAGTTTATTGTTTGCCGTTGAAAGATATTTCATCTATCATTAATGCACGGTTAATCCTTGGTAGCGCAGGTATCAGATTTAACATCCCAGCTGCAGCAGTTATGGACTGAGGTTGCCCAGTCACCCACTGGGCCCAACCCACCACCAGTTGTTTTACCCCAAGACCCTGCTGCTTGCTCCAGCTGTCTATTCACGTGAGCCCCATTTATGCAGCTCATTTTTAGCTAAGTGTTCCATTTATCGCCCTTTAGCCATCATTGTTTCCCACAGAGGAATTTAAAGTGGCATTTATGATTACTCTGCAGGGGCTGCGCTCTTAGGTACTGCAGTGTGGAAACAGAAACCTGTGCTGCTCATCGTTTCAAGAAGAACTCAAGAAGGGCGGTTTTTATCAGGCTTTTCTAGCAGAGAAGCGGCGCAAGTTCTGGTAGACCTGCTTCAAGGCAAGAGGTCACTTAGCTATTACACGATTGGATTTTGTACACTAGTAGCAGAATGTAGTTGGAATGCTGAGGCGCAGTGGGACATTTTTCTGCATGGACTGGCCGACCATATCCAGAAAGAAATCTATGCACTGGAATTACTCACAGCTCCTGATGCACTGATCCGAGTGGTTGCTCGGCTGTGGCGTTGAGGCCAACGCGCCCAACACGTCCTGGTTCCAGAGATGAATAGTCAATCTACTGTCACTTCCAGAGATATGGTTGGCCCCTCATTCAGTCCTGAGCCCATGCAGGTGGAAAACCTCCCTTAGCATCACTTTCCTCCCGGAAGACTGCAATGGGCTGAATCTCAACGTGCTTGTCAAGCATTGGTGCGCTCAGATGGGAACTTTGCCTGTAAACTCAAGATTCCTGTGATCTTACTCACCCACCAGATCTCCGTCACGACTCTCAGTCTGTCCCTTAGATTACCCGTTCTACAGGGCTGGTGAGTCTTTTTACTTCAGGCTATCACATTGACGACATTTGTTTCTTTATAACAGTTTCATTATAATAGACTTTCCTATGGCTCATGTTGTCCTTGGCAATCCCTGGCTCTTGATTAAAAGCTCTCATATAAACGGGTACAAGAATAGTGTGCTGTGATGGTGTCAATACTGTCATTCCTCTTGTTTTGTTGTCTGCATGCTGCTCTGTGTTTTGTTCTGTGACTTCTTTAGTTTAACCTTGTGTATAAAATTAAAAGAAATAAACACTTGAAATATAGCAGTCTGTGTGGAATGAATGTATACATTATACAAGTTTCACTTTTTGAATGGAATTAGTGAAATAAATCAACTTTTTGATGATATTTTAATTATATGACCAGCACCTGTATATATATATATAGAGAGATTTTTAAATATGATTTTTTTTATCCCATATATATATATAAATATATATATATATATAAAATTGTGATGGGGTGCCCTGCAGTAAGTCCGTCTAGTTGCAAATTGTGATCCAAGAGATTATGTTATAACAGCTCAGATTAATATTTAAACCAAAGACAGTTATATATCTGATTTTGGGTGGGTTTCCAACATAAACGATGATTCATTCTGCTTAATAAAATAAGGCAGCCACACAACTTCTTGTTTTTCTTTTTCTTGTATTCCTTTCAATTTAAATGATATGAGAAACAATACACATTTGGCACCAAACACAATAGTGATAATATCAATCACACCCCACTTGTTCATCTGAAATCAAATATTGACCCATCTTGATCAGACTATGAATCAAGTCCTTGTGTGTAAAAACACTATATGTGTAAAAGTCAAAGCAACCAGTCTTATCTGTGTTTATGTTAGACACTGAAGGAATCCAGTGGAGATGCCGGCTGAAGTAAACGTTGACCTTGAATCGCAATTATAATCCATGTTGTAGAGCGTCAAAGCAGTCCTCAACGCAACCCCATTGAAGAGAAACAACCAGGTCGACTTCAGTCCTTGTCAATGCCACCAACAAAGATTTCCAATTCAATCCCCAATGCTGTCATATGTATCAAGCACAACGTAGACAAAAACCCTTCTACAAACAGAAAAACACAAATGATTATTCTATCTTATTAGCAATTAAACCCAGGAAATAATACCCAATGGCTTTGTTTTATACAAAATGACTGATCAAAATAACTCTTTCATAAATAAATGAAGGCAACAAAATAACCATACTCACAGTTGAGAATGAAACAAAAATGTTTCTCAACAAGGGCCTTCCCCAAACGCAGTAGATCAGCTCAAAGGCTGCTACTAGGCACATTGGCACACAAACCAAAAAGGTATCCGTACCCTCTTCTTCTATTCCACTACTACATTTATCCATGCTCAACCGAAGTTAAGGCTGCCCCCTACCAGTGAGGATTACAACTGCAGCTGCACTCAACTCGTAGCAGGCAAAAGACTGTTACATACCCCCTCCATCAAAAAAAAGTCTTGAACTACCCATGACAGACTTTTAAATTCTGAACATGATAGGTATCAACATTACCAGGCTCACCAAGAAATGAAACGGCATCATTTACTGGACCCAGACATTTTTCAACTTTAGCTGGCCCCTTCCATCTTGCAGAGAGTTTAGACATAAACCCCACGTCTGCTTTGGATAAAGGATGAGCTCGAACCCAAACTATGTCTCCTACTTGAAACTGATCATGCTTTCTTTTTTTATCGTAATAGCATTTTTGCTTGGTCTGAGCTCGTTCTACATTCTCCCTTACAACCTGGATCAGATTTTGTTGCCTGTCTATCACTTCATAGGTAGGGCTACTTGGATCAGGCGGTCGGTTAATAGCTCTTTCTAGCGGACCCTTGAGTTTTCGTCCTAAAGCAACTTCAGCAGGTGTATACCCTGTACTTTCATGCCATGCCGTGTTAATTGCAAACCTAAATTCGGCTAACCACCTGTCCCATTGTCTGTGGTGCTCTTCTACATATGAAGCCATCATTGTTTTGAGTGTGCGATTTACCCTTTTCATGAGGTTTGTTTGTGGGTGATACGCAGTTGTTAATTTCTGCACAACTCCCCATTGCTTACAAATCAAGTTAATAAGATTGGATGTGAACTGTGCTCCACGATCAGATACAAGGTAAGCGGGGGTTCCCCATCTAGTGAATATTTCTTCCACTAAGATGCGTGCTATTTGGGGTGCCTTGGCCGTTCGTAAAGGAAATAACTCCACCCACTTGGAGCAATAGTCAACCACCACCAGTAAATGTTCATTCTGCTTACCACTCTTCGGAAAAGGTCCCATTAAATCTACACCAAGCATGTAACCTGGCTCAACCACAGGTGTTGACTGTAAATGGCCGGACAACTTTGACAAGTTAGGTTTGTACTTCTGACATATATGGCAAAACTTGCAGTACTTCCATACGTCTGCGCGCATACTAGGCCAGTAGGCAACTTCCATTAGCCTGAGCAACGTTTTCATTCTCCCGAGATGCCCACTCAGAGGATTATCATGCGCGTACTGTAAAAACTCATTTCGGAGGGATACTGGGATGACTAATTGCAATTTCTCTCCACAATGACTACTAGGGACGCTGCGGAATAACAACCCATTTTCACACACATATCTTACACGTGTGTTATCCACATCCACCTGAGCATCAGCCTTCTTACTCAGCTCTTGCACTTCCAAATCCTCACTCTGTGCAGTGACTAGGTCAGACAGGTTGACTGGTAAAATTGCTGGCTTAACTGGAGACTTCATGGCTTTGACAACTGTCAACCTTCCTGAAGTTGCCACTGGTTCCATGCTTCTTGATAGCACATCTGGGACTACGTTGGACTGTCCCTTTCTATACTTAACAGTAAACTGGAAACCTTGTAACCGGATGGTCCATCGTGTCAGTCTTGAAGACAGTTTGGGATGTTGGAATACCCAAGTTAATGCAGAGTGGTCAGTAATCACCTCAAAAGGTCGACCTTCTAAATATGTCCTCCATTTCTCCACAGCCCAGATCACTGCGAGACATTCTTTTTCTGAAACAGAATACGCTTTTTCAGGTCCTCGCAACAAACGGGATGCGTATGCCACAACATGCTCTTCTCCCTCCAAATCTTGAGTCAATACTGCTCCTAACCCAAATTCACTCGCATCTGTTTGGACTTTGAAAGACTTTGACAGGTCAGGTGAGATTAGCACCGGAGCGTTCGTCAGGTCTTGTTTAATGGTGTCAAATGCTGTTTGGCATTCATCTGTCCAAACCCAGGTAGCATTCTTTTGTTTCAGAGCATGAAGTGAAACAGCCTTTTCTGGAAACTTGGGTATAAATCGGTGATACCATCCTGCCAAACCTATAAAACGAGATTGAGGCACCGGAAAGTCACATACTGCAGCCACTTTTGACGGATCTGTCTCTGGGGCTCATCTAGGTGTCCTGGTCTCCACTGACGTTCAGAGCTGTAGAGGTTGTCTCTAGGTGCTGATCTGATGACTGCAGTGATCATCTGATCTCGATACGGACTGGATCTTTTGACTGCAGTGACCATCTGGGCTGGATAAGGACCAGATCGGGTGGCTACGGTGACCTCGGAATAAGAACGAAAAAGACTAATATTAGCATAGATGTCAATCTTCTTACGATGTCACAAGTACATCATGTTTAATGGGAAGTGTTCCCGGTTCCGGTTGACCTAATTAATGCAGCCTAACAATCCTTTAGTGGATTTGAATATTAGAAGTGTATTAGTGTGTTATGTGTACGCCAGGTTAAAGAGATGGGTCTTTAATCTAGATTTAAACTGACAGAGTGTGTCTGCATCCTGAACAGTGTTAGGTAGATTGTTCCAGAGTTTGGGCACTAAATAGAAAAAGGATCTGCCACCCGCAGTTGATTTTGATATTCTAGGTGTTATCAAATGGCCAGAGTTTTGAGATCGTAGCAGATGTGAAGGACTATGATGCGATAAGAGCTCACTCAAGTACTGAGGAGCTAAGCCATTAAGGGCTTTATAAGTAATTAAAAAGATTTTAAAATCAATACGATGTTTATTAGGGAGCCAGTGCAGTGTTGACAGAACCGGGCTAATGTGATCATACTTCCTGGTTCTAGTAAGAACTCTAGCTGCTGCATTTTGGACCATCTGTAGTTTGTTTATTAAGCATGCAGAACAACCACCAAAATAAATCATTACAATTCTCTAACCTTGAGGTCATAAATGCATTAATTAACATTTCTGCATTTGACATTGAGAGCATATGTCTCAGTTTAGATATATTCTTAAGATGAAAAAAATTCAGTTTTTCAAATGCTAGAAACGTGGCTGTCAAAGGAGAGATTGCTATCAAATAGCACACCTAGGTTCCTGACTGATGATGAAGAATTGAGAGAGCAGCCATCAAGTGTTAGACAGTGTTCTAGGTTATTACTTGTGTGGGTTTAGGTCCAATAATTAACACTTTTGTTTTTTTCAGAATTTAGTTGTAAGACATTTTTCATCATCCAGTTTTTATATCACCTATGCTTTCCATAAATTTCTCAATTTTGTGTGTTTCACTGAGCCGTGAAGAAATATAGAGCTGAGTATCAAGTGATGAAGTTTGTATGTCAGGGGTGCCCAACCCTGCTCCTGGTGATCGACTGTCCTGCAAAGTTCAGCTCAAACTCTAATCAAACACACCTGAACCGATTAAGGTATTCATGATCGTTTGAAAATTGAAGCGAAACTTTGCAGGACAGTCGATCGCCAGGAGCAGGGTTGGGCACCCCTGTCGTAAGACACTGCGCTGTGACTCTCTCTCTCTCTCTCTCTCTCTCTCTCTCTCTCTCTCTCTCTCTCTCTCACTCATCTCTCTCTCTCTCTCACACACACACACACACACACACACACACACACACACACAATGCTGCACTTTGACCCCCTCTCCCCCCCCCCCCTCTCTCTCTCTCTCTCTCTCATGTGCACACACACACGCCAAGCTAAACTCAGCATTTGAACAGTCAATTGCAAACACTTAAACTTATAACAAAACATACTTGCAGTAGCTGATTCAGAAGCACCAGATTGTCATAGCAATGTCAGAATTACCTCCTCTCCTAGGTTCACTAAATGGTCGTCCATAAAATGCGTTGTGATAACATCTGGGTTGTACTGTTCTGTTGTAAGTGTGGCATAAGCAGGAAAGTAGCAAAAATATCTCAACATAGTATTACTATATTGACAAAGTAGCGACTACTGGATGAGAAAATCACCAATCTTTATTAATACAATCTTAAATAGTTAAAAATACATTCAATTTTCAGGTTCACATGGAGTAGCTGGAGACAATAGCAAGTAGTGATAGCATAGGGACAATAAACAAAAAAAATAAGAATAAACCAACCTAAGGAACTGGGGTTCACCAGTAGTAAGGCAGGCTAAAGGCTAGACCTGCTAGAGGCCCTCATTAATTTCCACACGTGCACAAGTCACTCACACACACTTGTGAAATCCACTCAAAGATCTATAAAAAGAAAACTGCACAGTTTGAAAAGACTCCCACACCAAGGAATAAATAGACTGACTCTCTGGGTCTCCCAGCTCCTGAAAATCAAAAATACAAAATCACAAAGTTAACAAAAAGAAAACATTACAAATCAATTTTTACCATTTCTGTTCTTCAAAGATGACATCGAAAGAATATGAAAACCCATCCGTTTAACCTGGGACACGAGCGCCGCTAGCCGAGCACTCCCATGAAGTTAAACCCCAACCAATGGTACCAATTTGGACACCAAGAGTATCTTAGTCCACCAGGAATAAGAAACCATTAATAGACAGATTTAAACAGCAAGCAACAATTTCAGGTTGAAAACCACAACGGATGGAGCACAGCAGCACCCCCCGCAAGGGCGCTGGCAAGCAAGCAAGCTGCAAACCAAAAAAAGAGAAAAAAACAAGACCCGAAGCAAAACAGCAGCGTCTAAACATCCAGCCACACGGCGGCAGAGTGGAATAAGTCATAGTAATGCACTGATTTACATCTAAAATAAAACACACAATGAATCCCCATTCCTTTAACGGTGAGTCTTATAAAAAGGAAAATACATTTTACATACCAGAATGCGGAAAGCAGGTCACCCATCCCGCCGAACAGCCTTCAATGCCAAGCACTAATCAAAAATATAATTTAAAAAAATCATATAACCACTAAAGGCAAGATATTAAGCATATAAATATTCACCTACCACATGGGAAGACAGCAGTCGCACATACACGCAGCAATGTAAACCGCAGGGATTCAATACGCTGAATTTTCCCACCGGCAAGACAACTCAGCCAGGGAGAGCGTCGAACAGATACCAGCCTTCCCGAAAGATGGCACAATTAGGAACACAAATGCCACAAAAAATAAGACACCCCAAACACATACCTCCAACACCAGGCAGCCAGACAATGAACCAGCAACAACAGAAACCGTGACGTAACATCCCGTGTCCTTAGAAACTCCTTTATATATGGCCACTTAATAAGGCTTGATCATAATAGGTGTAAGCGTCGGGAAACGAGAGCCTATCACCACACAAGGAAGCTTAATGATTCCTAAATGCATCTACTTTATGAAGCCCAAATAAAGTGCTTTTGCTTTTGCCTAGAAACACACAGCTTCTCACTGACAGGCTGCTTCAACAATACTGTGGTTACTGAAACCACGCCTTATGCAAATATTTCCACATTTTGATGTAGACATGTGGGGCATGTTGAATGAGCCGTTTTAGGGAGGGCATGGCAGAGTCCTAACTTTAAAAAAGAATATCTCTTTGGTTTTGAGACTTTAGTCTTTGCAACTTCAGGGATCGTATCTATGCACAATCAGCTTGTAACACTCCACAGAGAAAGGAAAACTCTAAATCGCATTATATGACCGCTTTAAAATCACCAGATAAGTTCACTCGGAAGAGGCAGGAGGTGCTACTGGGGGAGGGGTAAGGTGTCCGCATGTTCATTCTTGATTTTTTTTTTGCTGGTCTGATGTGCTAATAAGATCAGCAGCACCTGCCGCTCATTCCTTGTGCCTATATCTGCTTTGTGTTTGCTACACTGGCATCTTTACTGTGTTGGATTATCTTTGTTTCTCAGCCTCCAACACATTGCAGTCCCCTCGCTACCAAGGCCTGCCAAAGACTTCTCCTGAGCCATTAGCATCTGACCACTCTGCTTTGCTTAAGTTTACCAATTATTTCAATAAACTGTGATTGTTCTCACATTTGGATCATCTGCCTTTTTGATCCTGAAACTACTTGTGCTGGTCCTAGAGGACCTACATTCCTTGGCAGTCAGAATCTCATTTTCTCATCAGGAGCATGATGGCAAAAACTGAGAGACTGAGGAGGAGCTTCTTCCCTCAGGCCATCAGGCTCCTTAACACAAACTCTGTTTCATAAACATTTACAAGACATAAAAAAATAAATAAAATAAAAACACATTCATATTCTCATCATCCGTATTGCTGCTATGTGTACATACCCAGTACAACCCGTTTGCACATCCCTCTCATCCCTCTTGTTTATATTACTATTTATGAAGTCCCATATACAGTTTTTGAACATCTTACTTGTTTTTGCACATCTTACTTGTCTTGCACATCTTGTTTTGCACTTTTCTTTATTCTATTACACATTTTACTCTTTATTTCTCTTTTTTACCTATATATATGCTCTTGTGTGGTGTTAACTTTATATAATTTTTATTCTTTGCACTGTCCACTGAGCGGACCTGATTTGATCTACATTTCACTTTTGATTATACCCTGTATAATTTATCATGTGACAAATAAAGAAATCTTGACCTTGACCTTGATTTACAGTTTGGCCCAGTTCCCCTTCGGGACCTCGAGCTGCGTCGGAACGCTTTAGGGGAACGCCATCAGCGATATCCAGCTCTGAATCATATGTGTAATCAGTACAAATGATGGGCAAGACGTCATGGGCGGGTGACGTCATGACCATGGGGCTTTAAAAACACGTGAGGTGCAGCCGGCGCCAGCTTCTGTCATTCAGCAAAGCTCTCTGTGTGTGTCAGTCACGTATATGTTCTGTGAGTCTATTTACTGTCGTTTGTCAAAGAAAGATAGGAAATAAGAAATAACGAGAAAAGGAAAAGACTAGGAAGCAGACATATCAAAGGCAAATAAGGGCGAAAGTAGATCACGTTACAGACTGTTCCTCCCTGCCCACGCTATATCACGAGCGGGATACACACAGTTTGTGCGATGGTCTGACTGGGAGTGAAGCTTGCGGAGTCGGCTCTCTGAGGAAGGAGGCCATCGAGGTGGTCCCTCCTCTGGACAAAGAGTCCGGGTTCTACAGCCGTACTTCATTGTTCCTGGAAAAGGGGTTGCGTCCTTTTTAGATCTAAGCTAACTGAACCGCTCAGTCACACGACTGAAGTTCAGAAAGCTCTCTTCAAGCACGTGTCTCACACCAGATCCGAGGACTGGTGGTCACGAGCGATCTAGAAGATGCATACTCCTTCCCCATCACAGGAAGTTCCTGAAATGTGCTTTGGGGGCAAAGCGTATTAATATCGGGTTCTTCCCTTCGGCCTTGCACTCTCGCCCCGACTAGCTCATCAGAGCGGATGGCGGTTCGGCATCGAGATGTCGTTCTCGCTCACTTTAAAGAGTTGGGGTTAAGACTTAAAGTCAGGAAAGTGTGTTTCTCCAGTACAGAGAACCTCTAATCTGGGCGTGGTTTGGGATCCGACCTCGATGCAGGCACGTATGTCCCCTGCTCGGATCGAGTCAATCCTCACGTCAGTCAAGAGAGTAAGAGAAGGCCGGTCACTCACCGTCAAGCAGTTTCAAAGACTGCTGGGTCTGATGTCAGCTGCGTCCAAAATTATACCTTTTGGCCTGCTGTACATGAGACCCCTACAGTGGTGGCTCAAAACCAAGGGGTTCTCCCCGAGGGGAAAACCCACTTCGCATGATTAAGGTCACGCGGCGATGCCTATGTGCCTTAGACATGTGGAGGAAACCCTTGGAATTGAGGCCGGGGAATGGATGCCTCACCCTGAGGGGTGAAGCAGATATGGAGAGTTTGGGCCAAGTGGTGGATCCGTTTGCGACTCGTCATATATCGCACTGTCCCCTCTGGTTACCTCTGACTCATCCAGCTCCGCGGGGGCTGGATGCTATGGTACAGACTCGGCCGAGGCTTCATCTGTACACCTTTCCCCGATCGCTTCCTCAATGAGGAAACTGTACGCCCTGAAGTTGAGACTCAGGGTGCGGAGACCGCCAGCTTGATCCAGTTAACTGCCCTTTTGGTACAGTGCTGGAGTTCTTGCAGGCCTGTTTCTCCTCAGGGTTAGCCCACTCCACGCTGAAGGTCCACGTGGCGGCTTAGCGGCCTACCACGCCCCTCTTGGTGGCCTTTCAGTCGGCAAAGCTCTCTAGTTACACGTTTCCTCCGGTGCTGAGGCCAGAGAAGCTTATGCTAAGTGGGGGATCAGGATGTGATCCTATAACCTCGAGTCCTTTGATATCCCCTCGCCTTTGGGAGTCAAGGCTCACTCATCTCAAGGTATGGCAGCCTCCAAGGCTTTTCCGGCACTGCAACGCTGCAGGGTGGTCTACGCCCCTAACCTTCAGCAGGTTCTATGACTTAGATCTACGAGCCACTCCTGGCTCCTCTGTTCTCTTGCCATAGCTGTTCATTCCACACACTAAGCAGGGATTTGCAAGTCTGGCGGCGTGGACATCTCGTTCCCCTAAAGTGTTCCGACGCAGCTCGAGGTCCCGAAGGGGAGCGTCCCAGGTTACGTATGTAACCTTGGTTCCCCGAGGGAACGAAACGCTGGGTCGCAGGGTCATACTTCCCTACAAGAGCTATGCTTCATTCCTAGAAGCTGGCGCCGGCTGCACCTCACGTGCTTTTAAAGCCTCCTGGTCATGACGTCACCCGCTCATGACGTCTTGCCCATTGTTTTACTGATTACACATTTGATTCAGAGCTGGATATCGCTGATGGCGTTCCTCTAAAGCGTTCCGGCGCAGCGTCTCGTTCCCTCGGGGAACCAAAAAAGGTTCAAAAAAGAGCTTGTTCTTGAAACAAGAACCATTACCCATAAAACCTGGTGAAGGATTACAAATTTTATTTTAAATGTTTAATTTAGATACTTTCTTACTAAGAAAGTGTATCAGGAAATTCAGGTGTTTGAGATCGCTTCCTGACCATTTGAGCTCGAGACAGCTGTGCCTTTGTCTCTATGATAATGGCAAGATCAATGAGTCAGACTACTGAGAGATTGAACCTTTGATCTGCAAATGACTTTGTCCTGGCCAGATGGGGATTCGTTAGGTTTATTGCCCTCAGATGTATGTTTATTTGATGTTTTGTCTCAACCTGTAAAAGCCCCTCCTCCAATTCTGTCTATAAGATACCCTGTAAAAATTACTTAAAGGAGATTTTCGATGACTGCAGCCTACCATCACACTGGGGTTTTTCAATAAAGAATCCTACGATCGAATCCGAAGTCTCCTGGTCTTCTCTTCTGAGTTTTCTACACTTTAGAAGAACAGAGTTCACAACACTGGCAAGACACAATATTCATTATAATGCATTATATACCGGTTCAAATCTTCAAAAAAGTGTATTGCTGACACTTATTATGGAATATCATACTGTATTGGGCTCTCTCGGAGGTGCTGGCATGCTTGCAGGAGTTTCAGAGGTTGGCATGCATAAGCACAGTTGTCATTGTTCTTGCTCACTACCTGTTGAAGAACTGAATCCCTCAGGCTGCACAATATGACTTCATCACACAAAATAGTGTCTGAGAGCTTCCAGGTGTAGGATAAACCTGCTTGCATTTCTACTGCAATGTCCTAAAGCTAGAAGGGATGTAAATGTGGGACTGAAACAATTATAGGCAAAACCTGTGGATCTTGTGTAGAACTGTGAGAGTTAAAAATACCTGGGAGAGAAAATGATGCAGGAAATGGTACAGCCTAATTGGACAGCAAGTTTCAGTTCAAATGTTTTGTAAGGGTGCATTCTTTTTTGTGGGGAAATCTAACAAAAATGGGAAATAATGCCTAGTTCAAGAATAGTTTGCATTGTGACTTTTTATTACAATTGTTTTTTACCATAAATTGTATGGCATGCTACATACTGTACTATTTATAATATGCAGTTTGTTCTGTATTTAAAATATTTAATGAAAATTATTCTACCACATGGTTTTTACCAGATGCAAAACCATAGCCATCCCACAAGATGCCGTAAAAGATAAAACAAAGTCAATGGCCTATAACTGCTCAAACTATTTAATGTTGTAGCACTTACTGTGTACTTTCGGTGTACTCTTGTCTGTTAATTTAATATACTAATCGAAGTTTGAACATAGCAGTAGAGATTATATAATTTTGTTAAGATGCAGCATGGCACACAAGCTCATAAAACCGCTACTTGAGACATATCAAATAGCTCTGTTTGTACATTCTTCTTTTTCTTGCACATCCCTGATTATATTATTGCACATTTTATTTCATTGCACATTTTACTATTTTTGTTCTTATTTTTATTTTATTCTTACCTATATTTATATATATTCTCTTCTGTTATGTTTCATTTTTTTTGCACTGTCCATTGAGCGGACCTGTCCTGATTTACATTTCACTACTGATTATATCCTGTATAATTGAGTATGTGACGAATAAAAAAACCTTGAACCTTGATCTCTATGTATCTGCAAAGTGTAACTCATAATGTGTTCTTACATTTTTACTTTGGTGTGTCACGACACAGCGTGGAAGCCCGTGGAAAAATGGAGATCTGGGTCCAAATGCAGGTAAGCAAGTTCTTTTTAATAAATAAAAGGCCAACAGGCAAAAACAAAATGTACTCTGTATCAGTAAAAACAGGAACACAGAAAAAACTATACATACATACTCACATCTGCATCAACAGCATGTGAGTAGCAATCTAACCAGGCAGAGGGATGGAAATGAGGTGCATAAATAGTCCACAGTGATTGAGACCAGCTGGGAAGTGATGAGTTGCAAATAGGGAACAGCTGAGGATGTGCTTAGTGACAGGTGTGTGCAATGAAGGAGAAATGAGTCCAGGAGGACGAGAGATGGCGAACTCTAGTGGTGAGAGGGAGGAACGCCGGCCTGGACTCATGACATAACCCCCCTTTTAAGGAACGGCTTCCAGATGTTCCCATTCGCCCAACAAGGGGAACGGCAGAGCGGGGGCGGAGTAGGGGGGGCCAGGCCCATGTAGAGGAAGAGGGCCTTGAGACAGAGGCAGCCACGGGTGCCAGGGTGGGGCAGGCAGAGCAGGAGGGTTGTGAGCGGATGCCGCCGCTTCGGAAGTTCTGTGAGCGAATTCCATGGGCTCCAGGAATGGAGCGGTCTCTGGAGTGGACTCTGTCGGCTCACGGGACGGAGCGGGCTCTGGGACGGACTCTGTTGGCTCACGGGGCGGAGCGGAGTGCGTGGGCTCCTGGACGGGAGCGGAATGCGTGGGCTCCCGGAACGGAGAGGAATGCGTGGGCTCCCGGAACGGAGCGGGCTCTGGAGCGGACCCTGACGGCTCCCGGAACGGAGCGGGCCCTGGAGCGGAATGCGTGGGCTCCCGGACCGGAGCGGGCTCTGGAGCGGACTCTGTTGGCTCCCGGAACGGAGCAGGCTCAGGAGCGGACTCTGTCGGCTGCCGGAACGGAGCGGGCTCTGGAGCGGGCTCTGGAGCGGACTCTGTCGGCTCCCGGAGCGGAGCGGGCTCTGGAGCGGACTCTGTCGGCTCCCGGAGCGGAGCGGACTCTGTCGGCTCCCGGAGCGGAGCGGGCTCTGGAGCGGACTCTGTCGGCTCCCGGAATGGAGCGGGCTCTGGAGCGGACTCTGTCGGCTCCCGGAACGGAGCGGGCTCTGGAGCGGACCCTGTCGGCTCCCGGAACGGAGCGGGCCCCGCCACCTCAGGAGCTTTGTGAGCGGACACCGCCGCCTCGGGAGGAACATCCGTGGGTTCCACCGCTTCGAGAAAGCCTGACACGAGCTCCGCCACCTCGGAGGAAACATCCGCGGGCTCTACCGCTTCGAGAAGGCCTGAAGCGAGCTCTGCTACCTCGGAGGAACATCAGCAGGCTCTACCGCTTCGAGAAGGCCTGAAGCAAGCTCCGCCAGCTCGGAAGAAACATCAGCGGACCCCGTTAACGTTACCTTGGGAGCCTTCTGAGAGCGTACCACCTCCTTGGATAGGACGCAAACAGATAAAGCCGCTCGCACCGACATCAGCAGAGGATCCTGCACGCTGGTGATCAGCCTGAGATGGCCGAGGAACGGGCTTGAGGCTTTGGGAGGTTGGTGAACGGTCACCGCCGCCTCGAGAGGAATGTGGGCGGGCACCGCCGCCTCAGGAGATCCGTGAGCGGACGCCACCATCTTGGGAGCTGTGTGAGGGGGCACCGCCGCTTCGGGAGCTTTGTGAGCAGATGCCGCCACTTCAGGAGCTAGATGAGCGGACGCCGCCATTGACCCAACTCTGAGCCGCTCAGATGCAGAGCCAGGTTGAGGTAGTCCTCCAGCAACTCCTCGGGGTTCCAGTACAGCATCCTGGATTTGCGACCTCTAGTGGTGAGAGGGAGGAACGCCGGCCTGGACTCATGACATGGTGAAATGCACAAAGGAGGTATTTGTGAGGAATGTCCATAGACATGCTGTTCATAGCAAATAATAATAATAATAATGATAACAATGAAAGTTGTATATACATATTACACAAATAGTTCAGTAAGACTGGTCAACCATACCAAGTTTACTGAAGTGATACAATAGATTTTTGTGAGGAACAAATCTGCCATGTGTCTCTCTGCTTCTGCTCTTAAATATAATTCATTGAAGACCGGATATCTGCTTAAATTTGGGTTTGTTCTACATGACTTGAAGACTCACTGTACTTTGATTTCATACACCAATTGGTCTGATCATCATAAATTTTTCTATTCTTTTCATTGTTTATTGTTTTGAATACTTTCAGGTATACCTTGTTAGTTATCACAACTGTGTATTGCTCTTGCTTCTCCTATGATTATTGCCATTTTTGCTGTTTTGATGGCGTATTTTGTTTAGTTTTCGGTGTTTTCTAGTTTCAGAGTTTCTTTTATGTTTTTATTTTAATGCTTACTATTTTGTATTTTCTTTTGGTTTTCTAATAAATCAACTCCATCTGTGTTCCAACTTCTAGCTCTCCGTCTTCTTTAAAGGTGCTTTTCCACTGCGTGGTACAACTTGGTTCGGCACGGCTCGTTATGGCACGGCACGGCTCAATTCGGGTCGGTTTGCGTTTCCACTGCAATTTAGTACCGCTTTAGAGTGGGGGGATTATTCACGTGTTGTTATAGTTGCGACGCCTCTACTGTGGTAACATCATCGTAAACGTGCCACAAACAAACACACAACAAAGGAGCATATCGACGGAATTGTGTTTTTAATTCTCTGCATGAGGATGTTATTAATCGCAATGGAGAGGCCTATGAGAATGCTCAAGAGGTTGAAAAAGTGCTCATACAATAATACATATTTAATATAGTCTGGAGGTACACTTATTCAATTAGATTGTTTTTAATTGAAGCAAAACACAGATACAAAGGTAAAAATATAAACAGAAAACATACTCTAAAACTACATAAGACTTTTTCATTCGGCATCGCCCCATCAAGCTCTCGTTGGATCCGCTCCTTGGCTATCAACGAAAGGAACATCTGTACTTCCTCAACAGACAACAAAACAGCAATTATTTGGTTGATGCAAAAAGGTGCGTTTGTTTAAACAGAAGTTGCATCCAATCCTTTGCTGGCTGTGCTAATTTAAATGTAGCGGGTCGGGCTGTGGAGGAGGGTCTCGTGTCGCAAGTTCAGTGACGAAGTACTGACGATTTTCTCCAGCCAATCAGTGATCAGTAGAGTTTACACGTCATGTTTTGGTAATGGTACGGATCGCTTGGAACCTCGGTCGAGGTGGTACTGTACCCAGTGGAAAACCCCCCAAAAGTGAACCATACTGAACCGTACCGTGCCGTACCATGCAGTGGAAAAGCGCCATTAGTGCACCATTTGTAACTTTTGTGTGAACTATCCCTTTAATGGCTCAAAAAGAGGCTATATTTAAGTAAATAAGGGTGTTTCCTGAAAAGCTGGTATGAGCTCGAGTGACCCTACACAGGAGGCTTGGGGGGTACTCTTAACCTGATTTCAATACATTTCTTAAACAAATTGATGTAAAACAAGTTACAAAGATATTGTGGTGACATATGTCACATCTTGCTATTAACCTTATAAAAGTAGGTAGAATTTTGATGTGACGTATTTGTAACATTACATTTACATTTAGTCATTTGCAGATGCTTTTATCCAAAGCGACTTACAATTGGGGAATACATAAAGCGATTCATCTTGAAAAGGCAAACAGACAGAAGAAGTGCTTGTAACACCAAGTCTCAGGCATTGTTCAAATAAGTACAAGCTAGCAAGGGAAGGAGAGAAAGAGAAATAGAAAGAAGGTTTTTTTTGTGTTATTACATTTTATTACATTAAAGGATATTTCATCCAAAAATTAAAATGTGATGTTTATCGGCTTACCCCAAGGACATTCAAGAAGTAGGTGAGTTTGTTTCTTCAGTAGAACACAAATGAAGATTTTTACTCCAACTGTTGCAGTCTGTCAGTCATATACTGTTATTGCAGTCAATGGGACTCACGGCTTTGAGAGAAAAAAATACATACATAGACAAAACCAAATTAAACCTTGCAACTCGTGACGATACATTGAGGTCTAAAGATACCTCAAGATTGGTCTGTGTAAGAAACTGAACAGCATTTATAAAAAAAAAATTACCTCTGACCCGCCGCACAGATATCATCAGGAGCCACAAGATTTAATTTGGTTTTGTTTGTGTATGTCTTTTTTTCTTTCAAAGCTGTGAGTTCCATTGACTCCAATTATATGACTGACAGACTGCAAGGGTTTGAGTCAAAAATCTTCATTTGTATTCTACTGAATAAACAAAGTAACCTACATCTTGGATTCATTGCGGTAAGCAGATAAACGTCAAATTTAAATTTTGGGGGGAACTATCCCTTTAAGAAAAATCACAATGAGTTGCTCAATTAATTTAGCTGATTCAATTATTTTAGTGTTATATATTTTCTGCTACTCATTTCAAAGCATATTTTAACAAATATACAAGCATATTTAACATATTGACCTCCGGTGTGAGGTAGTTGTTTATTTTTATTCAGTTCGCACATTTTCGAGTTGTGAAAAAACAATCTAAAAATAAATTTCTGGTTACACCTGAAAAGGCAGAATTTTGCTATGGTACAAAAGAGTTGTTGTAAAACGTAATGGTCACAGTTATGTGGTTTTGAAATATGTTGTGGCAAAGCAAATACAATACTTGTAACTGTATCACTGTAATACTGTATTACTTGTAACTGTTTTACTCCTGAAAAAAGGTTTTTGTTTTATCTTCCCAGAAAAGTTATAATTTTGATATATGTTGTGGAAAAGCTAATAAACATAAATACATTTTTTATTTAGCAAAAAAATATATAAAATGTATTTTTTTATTTGAAAAATAAAAGCCCAATGTAACATATATGTAACATGAACAAATTAACATAAACGCCCAATGTGTCATGTATGTAACATTACAGATCTTTCACAAGGAGCAGTTGTATTTCAAAAACAACAGCAGAAACATGTTATAAGTGGTCAATTTGGTTTGTTTTATATACCCCATAATTTTCCTATAAGGGGAAATTGGTCCAGGTTCTTATGGGATAAAATGCTTTAATTTCAGAAATGGTCCATGACATTAAGGATTTTTAAAGGAATGGCTTTGGCACAATCCAATCTCAAACAAATGACTGAAAAGATTCTGAGAGAGGTGGATAATATCTAGCAAGCATTGGACACTGATTAATTAAAAGCCTTGTGTACAGGAGATAAAAGCATCAGTATTCCACACAATCTGACCACACAGAAAAGCACAATTCCCAGGCACATTTATCATGCACATCCTGATAGTATGCAAACTGAGCCAAACATGTTTGCTGTTTACAGAACAATGCAATACATCACAACCGAAAGCCACAGCTAAATGTCAGTGAGCTAGTGTGCGGAAACGATCCTTCAACATGTCAAGTGACCTCATTTGAATTACTTTTTTTAACAAATGTTGCAGCTCCACCTCAATGTCTTTATATTACCATATAAATTATGTTTGTTAGCAAAATGGCCAAACATACCCTGCACAGACCTTTCCCTACTTAAAAAAACTAAACAAAAGAAGCCCAATAGAAACCATTACAATCACAACCAAATTCCAATGGTTTCCATTAAAATATAATGAAAAACCATTAGCTTTTTCCAATAAAATATTACAAAATTAATTTGTGTAGTGTTTTGGGCATTTTTCCAATAGGATTTAACATCCCACCAATAGAATCCATCACATACCAGTACACACTATTATAGTTTCCATTAAAACCAATACAATTCTCATTATAATAATTAAATCCATTACATTTTCTTTTGTGTTTTGGGCAGGGTTGTTTTTCTACAATCCAGAGTTCAAAGAAAGCAGACAGAAAGGGATGTTTTGCATTGCGTAATAAGGACCTGAGATCATCAAAAACCATAGATGATAAATAAAAGGCCTACAACACTGAAACAGAGCCAGGAAGTATTATATTAGCCTCAAGTGTGAATAAAAAGCACCACAGCGTGAGCTGCAAATTATTCCATTCTGCATCTCCCCAACTAGGGACTTTGTACCATGCCTGGCTCACCTCCCATTGTTTGTCCCCTCAGTGTTTTGTCCTCGGAATGGTACTCAAGTGTGTGAACCACTGCCCGACTCCCAGCCAGAGCCTCCTCTACACCTTTACATCCTAGAAGGGGAGAAAATTCCCTCAGCACTTGCGAAAAGTCGCACGCCAGGTCGGATGTTTGCTTAAACAAAGATCATATCAGATAAAAGCCTTGCCGCACTGGTGCTGCTTTCTCAGATATCGCTCTCACGTCCCCTCTTCTCTTTGAATGGGAGAGAGTTGATTTTTCTCAAACCAAGACTCCCCAAGGCCCCTATTAACACGAGGGACCAACTTCAGTCAAAATCTCAAAGGTGCAGTCGGTGACCCCCACTTCTCTTGACCCCAACCTGCTCCCTGACAGCTCAGAGTTCCCACAGTTTTCTTTTGGCTTTGTAATACATAGCGTGGTGTGAATAATTAATTTGACATGAATTTCCACATTTTTCAGAGGGACATTCCTCTTATTGACCTCAAAACAGAGGGTTTCTCAGACATTTTGTGAAACATACTACAGATCTAATGGAATACCGCTGTTTGTTTCCCCGTAGAGTTTCTCTCATACTGATGTAGTTTCCAGACACAAGTGTTCAGAGTAACCTACCTCTGAGCAATGTTCCACAAACCAGCCAACACAAATCAATACCTGAACATCTCAGAATAAAGGCCACTGAGCTCAGAGCATTATTAAACTAATGCACCACAGGAACAGTCCTCAGGACCGCTGTGTCATATTACATTTGGAGCCAACTATAACAAGATCAAGGTTTATTGTCTTAACAAGTGTTAGGCTTTAAACAAACTGCACAAAGGATTACTTTTTTGTTTGACTGCCTTTACAAAAAAGTTTTTATGTAACCATGCTGCACATTCGAGGCATATATTAAAAATACCTTTTTAGATAATCACCAGTGTTTGTGACACCCGCATCACTGTGAGTTTTTATGGGATTTATATAAAAAAACACCTGGATTGTGTTAACATTGGTTATTTAAAATGAATTGCTTGTGTACAGTGTTATGCAATGTACAGTGTAACAACATATACTATCTACTATTTAGGGCAACCTGTACTCAGTTTTTAGAATTGTGGTAGGAGTATAGACCCTTAAAAAAGGACACTCTATCATACTTTTAATAAGAGTATTATTATAGTGCAAACTGCTTGTAACATTACATTGCCCATTGCGTGTTTGATGAGGATTCTAATAGAAAGAGAAAGGGTTTTGAGTCATAAATAATCAATGTCTAACTTGATGTTATCTGTGTTATATTTCATCTGTAGCAACAATATGAACTTTTATAAAGATAAGTTTGGTAGTTTAATTTGAAATGCATCATGCAAACACATGAGGAGTTTGTGGCATCAAAGACCCATGACTGGAGATCAACGTTTCTCTTAATTTCTCTCCAATACGGTGGAAAAATAAATGTAATGAAATCTGGATCACGTTAATTGTGACAAGATGATTGACAGGACAGTTTAAATGGTGATAGAAGGCACAAACTAAGCAACAGAGTGGTCCATTAAAGATGCAGTTATGATGAAGTGGTATGTCCCAAAGCTTGCCTTCTATTCTGCTTTATACTCAAACTGTTTATAATAATTTCATTGTTATTTTCTGTACAAAAAAGTGCATACTTTTAGGGCACAGTATAAGGGTGGTGTTTTCAGTTTTAACCAGTCTGGGACCCGATTTTAAAAAATATCGGTTTCACTCTCCCAAAATGCCGGATCTGTCTGAACGAAACGCCTATACGATACAAAATGTATGCATATACAGCTAAACGTGTCTTCGTGTGGACAGGGGCTAATATGATATTGTCAGGGACACTCAGTCACCACAGTTTCCACAGTCATCAGCCCCAATGCACACCAGATCACAATCACCTGAATTCTAGTTACCTGCACCTGTCACAGCTCGTTATGTTCCCTATATCCTTGCATTGCTCTCACGCCCTCATCGTCCAGTCTACAGTACTGTTGTTCCTGACCCGCTAACAGGCCCATAGCCAGCTATGAGGTCACCGAGGTCTGGACCTTCTCTCAATTACTAATTTGCTGTTAAAATCCTCATATGAATGAATGCCTGCATGACATGTATAATTCACTTTAGACAGTTTACAAGAATGTTTAGGATCCGTGGTGTGAAAATGACGAGACGCTGGCGGAGTGAACGAGTGAAGAGAGAGCTGTGAGTGAGGGTGCGGCGCAGCTATCATAAGCGTGTATACTGTATTTATTTATTTTATTTGTTATAAAAACAATATATATTTAACAGACACTTATCCAAAGTCAGATATTGTGATGTTTTTTACTTTCGCTATATAGAAAGTGTTTTGAATGGTGTCATTTTGACTCACACAAAGATCAAGAATCAGTGCATGAATCTCAACAATGGAGAAAATCAAAGCAAACCTTTTTTGTGACTTTAGTAGCTTGTTTTGTGATGTTCAGAGTTGTCTGTCACCATTGTTGAGGTTCATAATGTCTGTGAGTCTATGTGATCTTAGCCCAATATTTTTTGCATAATGATTTAAACGTAATTTTTTTTAAAACAGGACAACACTTCAAAATGTGAAACTAATAACACTCCAGATGTGAACTGTGATCACTACTTGATGATAAGACTCATCTCATTAATTCTCTCAAGCACTTTCAGCTGCGTCAAATATACTTTAGAAATAACCCCATTTATAGCAACCACAGAAAACTAATGCTAAAAAGTCAAGGATCAGGCACAAAACTAAAGCAAATGCTTATCTCCATAACGGTGACTTCAAATTTGATAATTGTCAGTAAAACATCAACATCTTCACTTAAGTAATTTTACTTAACTAGAGAAATCTAGTTACATCTACTAACAGTTATGCTTCAGTAAAATTTTAATTTTTTAGGTTGGTGGAATTTAGTTATAATCCGTAACCTTAAATAATTTATTGCATTTAAACAAACCAGTTATTGTAGATGTTACCAGGTGACATACAATTTCTAAGTAAAAAAAAAAAAAAAAGAATTCTATTAATATTTTTTTTAAATAAATTACTCAATTTGAGTGTATTGATCATTTGGTAATAAAAAAAATAATATTTTTTTTAAATAAAAATAAGAGTTTGTCCATATCCCTTGAATGGTTGTACACCCTGTCGTATTGGAGAATCGGCCCATTTAAGAAGAGGGCAACCCGTTTAGTGACATCATTAAAACTGATTTTTTTTTGTCTCTTCAGTGGCAGGAATTTTAACAGCTGAGGTGAGTAAGTTGGTGACTTTTCAATTGACACATTTTCTTGTATGAGTTTGTTTACTTGCTTTGCCAAAGCTTAACATGTCCACCTTGTCGGCATAAAATATGCCAGAAGTTATTCAAGTTATTACAGTAATTTCAAAATATGTAAGTTTAAATATACCACATTCTCTTCAACAACCAGTCTAAATATGCATATGCATAATCTGTTGCACCTTGCACAACTATCTGTTGCACAACCAATCTACTGTAAATTATAATCTGTTGCACCTTCACATATTACTATGTATAGATGTGTACATAATGTAGAATGTGTACAATGTGTATTGGTAATGAAGTATGTCTTTATAGTACACTGTGTGTACTGAGTATATGTATGTGTATTTTGCACATTGTCTTCTGTACAGTCTGTAAATATGTACTGTCCATATGTAAATTGTTGTTTTGTTTTTTTGCACTGTCTGGAGCACGCTCGTAAGAACTTCACTCACCAAGGCACTTGTGATGTGACAATAAAAGTGATTTGATTTGATTTTGATTTGATATGATTTGAAATACTTAGCTAGTCACAGTTTGTTGTAAGCTGACATACTAATTGAACCTCACTTTCCACCATGTCGGCCACTTAGACTTATAACACATACAAGATGCATGAAAGGGTGAACATAGCATTCATTTGTAGTTAATACTGCTAACATACTATAATATAATATAATTAGTGCTGTCAAACAATTAATCAAATCCAAATTGAAAGCTTTTGTTTACATAATATATGTGTGTGTACTGTTTATTTATATCTTTATGTACCTGTATATATAAATACTCGCACGACTGCAAGGCCATGTTCATCTCTACACACATCATCAAGTTTACAGATGGCACAACTATAGTAGGCCTTATCAGCAACAAAGATGAAATGCTCTACAGAGAGGAAGTGGTGCAACTGAACAAACAACCTGTCCCTCAATGTGGGGAAGACAAACGAGGTTGTGATGGACTTTAGGAGAAACTGTGCTGACTTCCTCCCACTGACCATCGATGACTCGTCTATGGAGAGAGTCAGCAGCACTAAATTCCTGGTGGTGCACAACACAAAGTACCCCACCTGGACCACCAACACCACAACACTCTCTAAGATACTCATCAGTGCCTCCTCTTCCTGCCCCAGCAGGAAAGTACGATTCCCTCAACCAGTCCACACCACATTTAACATTAAGAGTGTGTTGACCAGCTCCATCACTGTCTGGTATGGGAACTGCAGTGCAGCAGACTGCAAGACCCTACAGCAGACAGTGAATACAGCTGCAAAGATCATCAGTGTCCCTCTTCCCTCCATCCTGAAAACTTTCCTTGCACAATGCTCCAGTAAAGCTACAAGCATTGTGAGGGACTCAACCCATCCCTCCCACATCCTGCAAATTCTACCGTAAGAAAGACCGTACCGCTGCATCTGAGCCTTATCTGACGGACTGATCAACAGGTCTGTTGACTTGACCTTAATATGTTGACTGTGACTATGAATGACAGTGATTTATTTGTTCACTAAAATGACTAATCACTAACTGAAACTAAACCTATATTCTACATTTATCAACATCATTGTCAAAATGACTACCAATTGAATTTGAACAATATTACACTTACATTAGTTTAAAAAAGTTATACTTTTTTGACAATTGGTGGTTCATTTAGGACAACCGATTTTCATTTCGTTGGATAATCATCAGATAATTATAAGGCGTTTAATGTCCAATTTAAGTGAGCAAGGTTTTGTTCATGACCTTAGTAAACTTGACTGGGAAAATATTTAATTTATTCCAGATTTTGAGTGTGCCTGGAATTATATAATGAAGGGCTCACCGCTATAATTAATAAACATGCACCTTTAAAAAAAATATTGTGTAAAGGTTCGAGATAACCCTTGATTCTCTCCTACATTATCGAATAATATTCATGACCTTGAATTCGATTTAGCTTTGTTTTAGACAACTACGTAATAGATGTGCAATGATGACAAAGTCAAAGCTGATTACTTTTAAAATTAAACAACTCAAAATCTATTTTGACTCTATTTCCGGAGTAAAAAGGGATGCAGGATTTCCTTTATACTTAATGGACAATAACCATAAAAATCTTGGATAAAGGAGCAATGCTGAAATGTTTTAATAAACATTTTGTTGATGTAGGATCATCGTTTAAGGTACCTAAAACTATAGATATGAATAGGGTGGCCATATGTGCCATTCATATGGGACACGTCCTGGCCAAACGTCTTTTAATATCTTCAATTGTTGCGTATACCGAGCTGTAGCGGACACATTTGTAAATTACTTCACTTGGACCCATTGTGCAAGCTGTCTCTTTAATACCGCGTGGTTTATATACATGTTGCTGCTGATTGGGCTGGCATTTTTGACACACCCACCAAACAAGAGAAAACGTATCTCAAACCCCTTTGCACACCGTTTTCAGGAAACATGTCGTTCAACCGGGAAACTGTAGCAAAACGTTGGGCCTAACGTACCTAACGTCTGAGCTTGAACGTGCCCCTGGATATTTTAGGCAATTTACAGGTTTATTTATTTCAGTAATTCAACTCAAATTGTGAAACTTGTGTATTAAATAAATTAAATGCACACAGACTGAAGTAGTTTAAGTCTTTGGTTCTTTTAATTGTGATGATTGTAGCTCCCATTTAACAAAAACCCACCAATTCACTATCTCAACAAATTTGAATATGAACATAAGATGCCAATCAGCTAATCAACTCAAAACACCTGCAAAGGTTTCCTGAGCCTTCAAAATGGTCTCTCAGTTTGGTTCACTAGACTACACAATCATGGGGAAGACTGCTGATCTGACAGTTGTCCAGAAGACAATCATTGACACCCTTCACAAGGAGGGTAAGCCACAAACATTCATTGCCAAAGAAGCTGGCTGTTCACAGAGTGCTGTATCCAAGCATGTTAACAGAAAGTTGAGTGGAAAGAAAAAGTGGGGAAGAAAAAGATGCACAACCAACCGAGAGAACCGCAGCTTTATGAGGATTGTCAAGAAAAATCGATTCAAGAATTTGGGTGAACTTCACAAGGAATGGACTGAGGCTGGGGTCAAGGCATCAAGAGCACCACACACAGACGTGTCAAGGAATTTGGCTACATTTGTCATCAGAGGCGTCTTACCTGGGCTAAGGAGAAGAAGAACTGGACTATTGCCCAGTGGTCCAAAGTCCTCTTTTCAGATGAGAGCAAGTTTTGTATTTAATTTGGAAACCAAGGTCCTAGAGTCTGGAGGAAGGGTGGAGAAGCTTATAGCCCAAGTTGCTTGAAGTCCAGTGTTAAGTTTCCACAGTCTGTGATGATTTGGGGTGCAATGTCATCTGCTGGTGTTGGTCCATTGTGTTTTTTGAAAACAAACGTCCCTGCACCCGTTTACCAATAAATTTTGGAGCACTTCATGCTTCCTTCTCCTGAGCAGCTTTTTAAAGATGCTGATTTCATTTTCCAGAAGGATTTGGCACCTGCCCACAATGCCAAAAGCACAAAAAGTTGGTTATATGACCATGGTGTTGGTGTGCTTGACTGGCCAGCAAACTCACCAGACCTGAACCCCATAGATAATCTATGGGGTATTGTCAAGAGGAAAATCAGAAACAAGAGACCAAAAAATGCAGATGAGCTGAAGGCCACTGTCAAAGAAACCTGGGCTTCCATACCACCTCAGCAGTGCCACAAACTGATCACCTCCATGTCACGCCGAGTTGAGGCAGTAATTAAAGCAAAAGGAGCTCCTACCAAGTATTGAGTACATATACAGTAAATGAACATACTTTCCAGAAGGCCAACAATTCACTAAAAATGTTTTGTATTGGTCTTATTAAGTATTCTAATTTGTTGAGATAGAGAATTGGTGGGTTTTTGTTAAATTTGAGCCAAAATCATCACAATTAAAAGAACCAAAGACTTAAACTACTTCAGTATGTGTGCATTGAATTTATTTAATACACGAGTTTCACAATTTGAGTTGAATTACTGAAATAAATGAACTTTTCCACGACATTCTAATTTATTGAGATGCACCTGTAGAAATCCTGGCATGGACGCTTCCTGTAAAATTGGCCCATCTGGTCACTCTACATATGAATAGAAATATGTAAAACAGAGGAATGCATTTTATGGCTCTTAATTTCAGTTTTAAACTGAGTTATACTTGTCAGATAAAAAAAAAAGTTAAAAGGAGGGGATTTGTCCGATATGAATAACTATAGGCCTATTTTTTAAACTCTGTATTTAATCTAAGGTTTTTGAATCTCTCGTTAGTGAGCAGCTGATTTCATATCTTATGGAACATGACCTTTTATCACACAATCAACCTGGTTTTATGAAACACCACAGAACAACTACAGCAGAGACTAGGGTAATAAATGATATCACTGCCCAGATAGCAACATATCGTCGGCCCAGATCTGGAGCATATGGAATGATGATCTGGCCCACATGTAGCATGGAGTAATGGCACTTTGGCGGACTGCTCCTGTTTGCCAGATCTGGGCCAAAAGCTTGCCATAGCAATGCCACATGTCACCCAAGAGCAAATAAATAAACCACATTTTACATATTTTATATTTTAATTGGACATTTTTTGAGCCACACAATCTTCATTCATTATTTATAGAGTCCTCCCAGCTTGTCTAAACTTGTTAACAAGATAAATCACTGAATAAAAGAAGCCACAGCCTTAGATGAATTCAGCTGAATATAAAATATATTAAATCTCTGAAGATCTCAGCAGAAGAGGATTAAACAACTCCACAAACAGCATCACCAGCTTCACTTATTACTAACCAGACTGACTTTATTTCTGTTAGAGGTCTACATAAGTTCTTTTTGATAATTAACAGGGTGTAAATCTAACGTTTCAGCAAGATTTATTTGCTCTTGGCTGACATGTGGCATTGCTATGACCTGCTTTTGGATCAGATCTGGCAACCAGGAGCGGTCCGCCCAAGTGCCATCATTCCATGCTACATGTGGGCCAGATCATCATTCCACATGTGCCAGATGTGGGCCGGATCTGGGCCGACACTATGTTGCTATATGGGTGAGGCGATTGATAAAGGTCATTATTTTGTATCACTTTTTATTGATCTGTCCAAGGCTTTCAATGACATTGATTTCAGTATATTAAAAACTAAACTGAAACAAACTGGATTGTCAAATGACACGATCTCTTGGCTTGAAAGCTACTTGGGCAGAACACAATAGGTACTTTTCCACTGGCCAGTGTGAGCCTGTGCTTTCAACAGCACTATTCTCTTCACTCACAGGACTTGTGCACTCTTTTGGTTCCATCTGCATGAAGTGAACTTGGAAAACAATATTTTCAGTTTGCGGCACCCAGTGACTGGAACTCTTTACAACACAACTTGAAGTTGCAGAACTTAGTGTCAATGAACACTTAGATTATTGATCAATGAGCTGTTAAAGGACGAATCAACTTGTAAATGTTTTTGATTTTGCTTTGATTTAGTTTTTGTGTTCTTCTGATAATGTAGCACTCCATCTTGGCCAGGTTAGTTCTGTAAAAGAGGTTTAATCTAAAAAAAATAAAATTTTATGGTTAAATTAATTAATGAATAAATAAATGAAATAATAAATTTGCTGGACATACTTTGGCACTGATGTCTCTTTTAGAGAAAATAATAAACACAATGTAGCTAAATCTAAAGCCAAAGGATAATTTACAGTATATCATCTCTGTATTGTCCAGCCCCAAAATCCCTCTATGTTCCGTTATTGACAGCATGACATTGTTTGTAGCTTTTTGAAAATATGTGTTTTGAGAAAATCACTGTCCAAATAAATTTGACTTGGCATGACTTTACGTGGAACAGGACTGTAAAATAAAGTGCTACTCAAATACTTTTTTGGGGTATTGCTTGAAGATCTTGTATTGAAGTTCCATTTTGAAATCTTTTGACACAACTCAATATTTCGGCAAAAGAACAAAACACTTCAAGGGGAGATGCCTCAAACGCAAACATATAGTTTAAATAGAGCAGAGCGTAAAGAAAAAATGAAGTGTGCCAAGCATCAGCCTGTGGCCCCTCTCTCAGGCTAATCAATAGAATAGTGTGACATTTATTTGGCTGCAGAATCAGAAACATATTAGCCCCTGCAGATTTCTGGGAACAGTTCTCCATGCCGAAGACTGCGTGTTTTCTCTCCTAAAAGTAGCGGTGATCTCATTGACTGAGTATACAGAAAACAAGAAGAAAGAGAAAAAAACAGAGAGAATATTCATCAGATAGTCACAAACTGTAAAGTCATGACACCATAACATAACTTCAGACACATTTTTGGATAAACCGAATGGATTGTTCTTTGTGTGACAAGAAAGACTGAAGTGTTGATTGCATATTGTTTAGTCTCTTTTGAGTTTGCATGCTTAGCTCTTGTGCATGTAGCCACGGTTCGATTTTAAGAGTTATCTGGCTTGCGGAGAACACATCTGGTAGTGGAGAGCAGGAACAATTACAAGTGAAGTCAAAATATTGTCACGGTTGGTTGCACTGAAAAGTCAACTGTATTTAATTACAGCTCAGCCTAAACCGAGGGGTCAAGGTTTGGCCGGTTAGCATGACCCAGTTAGTCCCTCCTTGTACATGCCGTAACTACACCCTCTGGTTCCAAAAACATCCTATTCCACTGACAGTTATTCAGATGTAGCTGTGTATTGTTCTTGTTATTGTGAAAACCAGGAGAGCAAAACATTGTGTACTTCCAAGGGAGCCTGCATCAGTAAGTAACAACCACTGATAATAATTCATGGATAATGGATATCTTTCTCCAGATTTTAGAGCCTCTTGGTCTAAACAGGCGAAGGTGCGAATTTGTTAGCAAACACTACATATAAAAATATATGAGGAAATTGCTTTAGTTATTGATTTGGAAACCAATGAGAACTCAAGGCCAAAAATCATTTAGATGTAACGTATGTCTCAGATAGTTATGCATTAACTTCTACTTCCCTTGAAAACAACGTATCTATTGTGCTGGTACTGTATAGGGTCATAAAACAGAAATGCCTTACATTATTGGACACATCGCACATTTTAACTCCCACTCGGCTTGTCACTGAAGCAGAGTTATGGCTTGTGTGGGCCAGTGCAAGGCTTCTTCTTTCCCTTCTTTTGAACATAATCGTCTTTTGGAACATTTTGTGATTATTTGTCAATTCTTTCATATTTCACAGATTGTTTTCTTTTTGTCAGCCCTGTTCTCATAACTAAGTAAATGTTTTCGCCAAGAGCCTTCCTTTATACTCTAATTGCAATATAAAGATTTATACTTTAAGTAGGAACTTTACTAATAATAATAATAATACACCTTATTAGAAAATTCTCTGCAATGAATTTGTCTAAACAGGCCTTGTAAATGCTCCATTGGCAGATATTACAAGACATTTCCCAAGGTGTGACCACTCCTAAAATTACACTGTGATGTTTTTACTTGTAAAATATAGGCCTGAATCAACAAACAACATTTTCTAAGTAATCGTTTTTACAGAGCCAAGAATTAGCCACTTACGCATCTTTGTTGTAATGACAGTCTCTGGTAAATTAACTTCATCATGACCTCTGTAACTTATCTATAACTTTAAATAATTTCATGCTTAATACTTCACATGTCCAAGACTGCATACCTGTGCACGTACCAAGAACAACCTCATTTTGGACATAATTGCCATGTCATTTCTGATGGCCAGAAATATGTGGGATTTCCAGAGTAATGGTTACAAGCTGGCACCAGCTCACATAGTTTGACTAAACATACTGTACTGGCATTTGTCTGAAATGCCTTGTAAAATGGCTATAACATTTGTGACAATGTGTTTTTTCCCAACATGGAACATATGTCTCATTCCCTGTTTCCCCATGATTGTATTATGTATTCACATGGGAAAGTATCATTATGGCCTGGTTTCACAGACAGGGCTTAGACTAAGCCAGGATTAGGCCATAGTTCAATTAGGACATTTAATATTGTTTTTATTAATGTACTTAGAAAAAGAAAACATTACTAATTTGCATCTTGAGACAAAACAAAGAAACTGATATATTTTATGATCAGTCAGTGTTTGTTTCTTTCAGTTGAAACAGCTCAGACTTACATTTTAGTCTGGGACTAGTCTTAAGCCTGGTCTGTGAAACCAGTGGTATATGTCACAACTAATCCCATCCTTGTGGAATTTAAAAGCCTTAATTTTCAGGATAGTGTTATTTGTTTATTTATTATTGTTATACATGCTTATCCAAATGTACTTTCAGTGATCTCGCACTCCAGACCTTCACACTAATCACATAAATCACCTAATATATATGCAACATTTTTTAATCTTTGATCAAATAAACCCTCTTTGCATACTATTTCCTCTGCCAAAAGTTAGCACAGCGGGAGGAAGCTCTGTTCCTTTCTGAATAATTCCTCATGTTTCCATCGAGTGGGCATTGTGCTGTAGATTTCCTCCATTATCCCAGTGCTGTGCCAGCCCCTGCAGATCGAGCTGAGGTGATGGCTGAATTATATATTTTTGGGATTCTAGCCAAGTACTGCATTTCATAGTGATTGATTTGACACTTAATTGGTTCCCAAGGTGAACATGGCCAATCTGGCTCAATTGTTCTAAGAGGGCTTGCTGGCAATCATTCGCTGTAAAGGGGGACCCACCCTGACTTGGCGTGGGTAAATGTGAGAATGATTTAGTGGGGGAGCGGGGGGCTAATCTGGCCATTGTCCAGCAAGTGTGTGGACAGTATCAGAAATGAGAGTTTGTATAGATGCCTGAGAAGTAGGTCAAGGATTTGATAGCTCAGAAGTGGGGCTGAGGATATTTTTCACTGAGATGTTTGAAAACACATTTTTTACTTTTCACACTCAAATTATTCCAAACACAACTTTCTTTCCATCTGTGGAATACAAAATTGTAGGCTTGTTCATCACACAAAACTATGAGCTACTCAACGGAGTGAGGATTCTTAAAGATTCTCCCTTTGTGCTCTAGTGCTTGAGTATAACAATATAATACAGATATCATAACATAATGTTATTTTTTGAGGTGAACTATCCCTTCAGTAAAGAACCTCTATGTCATTTTGAGGAGTTAAAGAATGACCTCTTCATTAACAACCCTCAAGGAACACCATTTCCACCAGAACAAAACACTGATACATTTCTCCTAATCAGCTGCAGACATGCAGAGATAAGCTAAGCCCATTTCTTTACTGCTTCTAAACAATATAAATGTTGCCAAGTTCCTGTTCTCAGTTTCTATGGTCTGACATGCCTTGTGCATTTGAAGAACTCTGAGAAAAGTGGCTGCTGAGTCTCTGTGAATTCCAATAACATTCTGATATCATTATTATGACTCTGATGTCATGGCTTAGCTTTGCCAAGCATTGTAGACGTAAGATCATCCTTGCACATGACAAGCGTTTGTGTATTTATTAAGCTAGATTGAGAGATCTGTGAGAATTTGGGTGGGGTAAACGAGTCAAGGGTGGGTGAAACTGGTGAAGAAAGACATAAGTAGACAGGATAAAAGGGTCAAGACAAATGCTTAAGGAGAGCTGTAGGATGGACAGAACTCAACCCCCTCTTTTACAGGTCTTTATTTATCTGTGATGGCCTAGCCATGGAGTGGGTTATTTGTAGAAAGGCACTTTGATCATCCTGCACAATAAACTATTAGGAATCATTTCACTCAAGAATTAAAGTGTGCAGTTGGTAGTTTGCTCAAAAAACATGACATACACAGCAAAATCTCCAGTGTTAATTTAACACTCTGAGTGTGGACTCACTGGACTCATATAAACACTGAAGCAGTGTTAAAGTTAAAGAGATAATTAGGTGATTAATTGACCCTTGATGTTTTCATTTTACATTAAATTTGATTGCTGGAACTGAGATAATAACAGATGGATTATGTTCTAATATAATCATTATTTGGTCTTAATCACTGAACTCATTTAGAGTCTAATCTCTGAGTTATATTAACTTTATTGATTACAGCAGCTTTGTGATTCCACAGCAAAATATCCGGTATTTTCTATACTTTTTATTAAAGGTTTCTTGCAAGCGGTTCTGATGATAAAAAAGTATTTATTTTAGGCACACACAGAGATCAAGAATCAGCGTATGAATCTCAAAAATGATGACTAACAGCAGATTCAGGAAAACAGATCAACTCTGTACATCACAAAACAAGCTACTAAAAAGTCACATTAAAACAGCAAAAATAAAAGAATACAGTAAGAATAAAAGAAGTTACAAAGATAATTTAGCTCATAATGTATTCATGCCGTAATGGATGATGGGAGCAAAGGATGAGTTTTTATTGGCTAAAACATGCTTTATTGATGGTCACCATTGTTGTGATTCTCACGCTGATTCTTGATGTCTGTGTGTCTAAATTAAATAATATTTAATATTGTCTAATATCTGTCTGATTATGCATGTTTCACCTTTTTGATGTAATAAATTAAGAAAACATAACTCAGGTATTCAGGTCACTACATAATGATTAGTTCAAAACTTGATCCACACCACATGGTCACTCTTCCTCTGGTTTGTCTGGCTGTTATAAGTCAGTTACTGAAGCCAAACAAAATCGAATGATAAAAATGTAAGGGTCAAGATCCCAACTATTGCAAACACTGACCACTAAAATGGTGACATACACATTTTTATTTTCTCCTTTTGTGATTCTGCTTGTTAACATCAGGTGTCTTCAATAATGGTCAATCATCAGTTAATTAATCACCTAATTATCTCTTTAACGTTAACACTTCTTCAGTGTCTATATGAGTCCAGTGAGTCCACGCTCAGATAATTAAATTAACACTGGGGATTTTGCTGTGTAGGTACAGTTTTGTTTTTAAAATATCTATGTTATTAAGAGGAAATGTGAAGTCATTGACTGACATTGACTGGCTTCTTTAATGAAGCAAAACCTCTTTTGACTTTGCTTTGGTTAGACTGATCCTATATGGAAATATAATATATGACATCTGTCTATTTTAAGAGTGATATTACCATGTACAGTATGTTATCTATAAGATTATATAATTGGGATTTGTGCAGGCCAGTCAAGATCTTCCATAGCAGGCTTAGCTCTATTTGGACCCAAATTTGTGCTCAGAGGTGTAGTGGTATGATGGCGGAGAGAAAGGACAGTAAATGTTGTAATCTAAAGAGACTGCACGGCTGTATGCTTAATTCTTGTTCCTGAAGTGGCAAGATCTTCACATTAAACTTTTTACTGTATTCAACTTCTGGAGACATTTTAGCTTTAAAAGCTTTATTTAAAAATATAATGAAATAGCTTTAAATAGTACAATAAATATTGGGCTAATATTTGATGTTGTTTCACACAATATTGTGAAGAGAAACAGATCTGAAATCAGTATGCCTAGCCACTTAAACCTTTGCGAGAGAAAGTCGGATGCTTTAACCTAGTAGTTTGTTCATTGTTTTGATTCTGTCTGATAGAAAACAAATGCATGATCATAGGGGCTGGGTTTTAATTAAACTGCTCCAGATATAACAAGACACTTCTTAATCTGATTTTAAACAGTACCTTCATTAAGTAGTTAAAGCCCACTGGGTTTCTGGGTGGAATATCATACTTGGCCTACATGTCACATCGTCATTGCACAGCTCTATTTAATATTTTATTCTGATTAGTCATATACTGCTTTCAGTTGTTACTGCCATCTAGGGCATCACTGTATAACTGGCTGCTCATTCGGGCAAACATCCTCCTACATACTGTCTCGCTGAGCACACATTGATTGATACCTAGCGATGAAGAGGAAGTAAGTAGTTGAAGAAGATGCAACAAGGCAAGATGAATGTAGAGCTGCTGGGGCCCGTTTCAGAAAGGAGGTTAAGTGAAAACTCTGAGTATGTTAACCCTGAAATGAGGGAAACTCTGGGTTTTCCGTTTCAAAATGGGAGGTTTGTCAAACCCGAGAAAGCAGGGTAAGTCAAGCCCGTTTCTGAAAGAGAGGTAACTTATACTCCGAGTCAATTACCGTGGTAACTTACTCCGTGAACCTAACCTGGTCGGGAGCAGGTTTTCTTCAGTAAACCCAGAGTTTATTTCAGTCTCCTCTCCCTTTTTATAGTTTTAGCGAGGTTTAAATGCCTAATTCAAACTGCAAAATTGATTTTCTTACTGAGTATTTTTTGTCTCATTTCAAGTACAAATATCTAAAAATGTAAAATTATATATGAAAAAAAATTCAATATTTAGTCTTGTTTCCTGGGGGATTTTCTTTTTAAAGTGCATTTTACATAAAACAAGTAAAATTGTCCGCCATTAGGTAAGAAAAATAATCTTAATGCAAACGGAAACAAGAATATGTTTAATGTCTTACCCCATTGGAAGATAATTAGCAAAATAGGAAAAATGCACTTTAAAACATCGGAGATGCAGAGCACATTATAAGTCCTGTATGCCGATTTTAAGGAAAGTGTGCATCGCTCTCATACTCATTCTGATCATTTGTCCTGGGCACAAATCCATCAAAGAGGAGTAGGTCAGTGGTGAAAAAATCGGTTTAAATGAGGCTAATCTGATAAATGATGTTCACTTGATAACATCTTTCTGTGACATCTGGAAGTAAAGCTGAATTAGCCACCTCGTAAAATATGTACGAATTGCCGTGAGATCGGGCTGGAAGTAATGTGGTTGGATGCATTGATGACAAGCATATCTCAACCATCATCGCACCTTCTGAAAATGAAACTAATTACTGTATGGAATGGAAGGATGCCAGATGGAGGGGTAGTACAAGCCGTAACCACCTCCACTGCTGTTAAATAAACAAATTATTCACTTTTTTATCATCTTTATTTCCTAATACAAAAGCAAAAGTTATTCTTTTTACTTTTGGATTTGAGAATTCTTCCAATACTTGACCACCTCCTCTTCATCTGTCAGTGGTGCTGGTTCTGTCATGAGCTGGGTTTGTTCTCTCTCTTTCTCTCTCTCTCGCCCGGGCCCTGGCTGTCTATTCTTCCCCACCTGTTCATCATTGCAATTAGCGCTTGCGCTGCTTCTCTGTCACACCTGTTCTCACTTTTGTCTCATTACTTTCTCTCTACTTCTAGCATCTGTTTCCCCTTGTTCTTTGTCGGATTATTTCGTGTGTATGTGAGTCATGCCTGTGTGTTATGCTATCTACATGAACATTTACCTTGTCTTGTCTTGCTTAATCAAGTCTAGAGGAGTTGTGCTCGTCTTGTGTGCTTTCGTGTCTCAGTCATCCTGCTGCATGTGACCTCGTACAAGGACTGTGTTTCTGCCCTACGAGAAGTTCCAGCTCTGCTATCTATCCTCAAGACAGGAGTCTTCCTTTACTGAAGAGTTTATCTACTTTGTGTTTGTTCCAGTTCTGTGTCATTGCTCGACAGACTGCCTGTGTTTATTCTTCAATAAAAGCCATTACAAGAACTTACCTTTGCACCTGGATCCTCTGTTTCACCTGACAGAATAATCCGACCAAGATGGATCCAGCGAAGGAAGGTCCTTTCCACTCGGCGGTCGAGTTGCAGGGGGCCATGCTCGGTAGGCATGAAGAGGAGTTGTCTGCCTCCAGACACGCTGTGGAGAGTTTGACGGCTCAAGTGTCTGACCTATCTGCCCATCTTCTTCATCTTCGTCATGAGTCGTCATCACAGAATCGTCTTCATTCCTCCGAACCGAGAATAAATAATCCTCCTTGCTATGCGGGTGAGCCCACTGAATGTAGAGCATTTTTAACCCAATGCGAGGTGGTTTTTTCCCTTCAACCTCAGACTTATGCGGCGGATCGTGCTCAGATCGCCTATGTGATCTCTTTGCTGACTGGGCGTGCTCGCGGTTGGGCAACGGCTGCCTGGGAGGCGCAGGCTTCCTGCTGTGGTCACTACGAGTTGTTCAAGGGGGAGATGATCAAGGTCTTCAATCGATCTGTGTACGGACGTGAAGCCTCTGCGCCTTCTTGCGGTGCTGCACCAGGGGGAGAGATCGGTTGCAGATTTCGCCATCGAGTTCCGGACTCTGGCTACCACTTGTGAGTGGAATGAGCCTGCTTTAGTCGCTCGCTTTCTGGAGGGACTTAACATTGATCTAAGGGAGGAGATTTACGCTCGTGAACCGCCTGCTCAGTTTGATCAGTTAGTTGAGCTAGCTATTCGTCTGGAGAAATGCTTTGAGCAACGGAGGCGCGTCCGAGGATCCGTATCCAGACAGTGAGAAGCCCCGCCTTCAGCTTTTGATTCATCTGTTTCCAGACCAGAACCCGAACCCATGCAGTTGGGTGGCATTTGCCTCTCTCCAACTGAGCGACAGCGACGTATCATTAATCGTCTCTGTCTTTATTGTGGTGCGGCTGGCCACTTTGCCTCTTCGTGTCAGTTAAAAGCCAGAGCTCGTCAGTAGACAGGGGAGTACTGGCGAGCGCAACTGTTCTTTCCTCACCGCCAAAGACTCGTACCACCTTTCCTGCTGTTCTTCGATGGGCCGGTTTCTCCGTTTCCTGTTCGGCGCTCTTCAACTCTGGAGCGGATGGGAATTTCATTGACGAGAGATGGGCTCGTGAACATGACATCCCCCTAGTGGATTTAGAAGACACTATTACTGTCTTTGCCCTGGATGGCAGGGTGCTCTCTACTGTTCACCGTGTCACCATCCCGGTGAGTCTCACAGTCTCAGGGAATCATCAAGAGACAATTTCTTTTTATATTTTTCAGTCCCCTTTTACCCCTATTGTTTTAGGCCATCCATGGCTTACCCAACATAACCCGCTGATTAACTGGGACAAGGGCATAATTCTTTCTTGGAAACTTGCTTGTCATATTAATTGTTTAGTATCTGCTGTTCCTGCTGTCTCTTCTGTCTCTGTGTTTCAGGATGAACCTGGTGATTTGTCTGGAGTCCCGGAGGAATACCTCGATCTGCGAGTGGTTTTCAGCCGTTCCCGGGCCACATCTTTGCCTCCTCATCGACCGTACGATTGCAGTATCGATCTCCTTCCGGGCACCATGCCACCTCGCGGAAGGCTATATTCCCTTTCTGCGCCCGAACGAGAGGCTTTGGAGAAGTATCTCACTGAGTCTCTCGCCACTGAGATCATTGTCCCATCATCCTCTCCCGCTGGGGCGGGGTTCTTCTTCGTGAAGAAGAAAGACGGCTCTTTGCGTCCCTGCATAGATTATCGGGGGCTGAACGACATAACGGTCAAGAATCGGTATCCGTTGCCCCTTATGTCGTCAGCCTTCGAGATCTTGCAGGGCGCAAAGATCTTCACGAAGTTGTACTTGCGCAACGCGTACCATCTCGTGCGTATTAAGGAGGGAGACGAGTGGAAGACTGCGTTCAATACGCCGGTTGGGCACTTTGAATATCGCGTTTTACCGTTCGGTCTAGTCAACGCCCCCGCCGTGTTCCAAGCCTTAGTTAATGATGTCCTGCGGGACATGATTAACGTATTAGTGTTCGTTTATCTGGACGATATTTTGATTTTTTTCACCCTCTCTTCACGTTCAACATGTGCGTCGCGTTCTGCAACGTTTACTCGAGAATCGCCTTTTTCTTAAGGCTGAGAAGTGTATGTTCCACTCTCGATCGGTAACGTTCCTCGGATCTGTTGTGTCGGCAGAGGGGATCAGCATGGACCCCGACAAGGTTCGTGCAGTCATAGAATGGCCCGTTCCGGACTCTCGCATTGCACTCCAACGTTTTTTGGGGTTCGCTAATTTCTACCGCCGGTTTATCCGTAGTTTTAGCCAGGTTGCCGCCCCGCTGACAGCGCTCACCTCAATCAGGTCTCATTTTACCTGGTCCGAGGTGGCTCAGAATGCGTTTGATCACCTCAAGAGGTTGTTCACCTCCGCTCCCATTTTGATCACTCCGGATCCCACGAGACAGTTCATCGTCGAGGTCGATTTTTCCGACGTAGGGGTGGGGGCAATACTTTCCCAACGCTCCTCGTGGGATGACAAGGTTCATCCATGTGTTTTTTTTTCGCATCGCCTCACATCCGCGGAGCGTAATTATGATGTCGGTAACCGTGAACTTTTGGCAATCCGTTTAGCTCTGGGGGAGTGGCGCCACTGGCTGGAGGGGGCCAGTGTTCCCTTCATTGTTTGGACCGATCACCGTAATTTAGAGTACATTCATTCCGCTAAGAGGTTGAACGCTCGACAAGCTCGCTGGGCGCTATTCTTTGGTCGGTTCGAGTTTTCGAGTTTCGAGTTCAGCGGCTTCATTAACAAATCACCCTGACGCTGCCTTTATCATTGCGGGGGACTTTAACAAAGCCAATCAAAGCCAAACTTTCAACATGTATCCTATCCAACTAGAGGACCGAATACACTGGATCATTGCTACACTCAGTTTAAAAATGCCTACATTGCCCGCTCACTACCGGCTTTTGGCGAATCGGACCGTGCCGCCATTTTCCTCAAACCGGAATATAAACAAAGGCTCGTTCAGGAACCCCCGGTGGAGAGAGTACTGACACGCTGGTCCTCCCACTCAGAAGCTATGCTACAGGCGGCTCTTGATGACGTCGACTGGGACATGTTCCGGGTGAATTCATCTGACATCAGCGAGTTCACGGATGTAGCATTAAGCTTCGTCAACACGCTAAATGAGCAAGCTACTGAAACAGTAACAATAAGGACTTTTTCAAATCAGAAACCATGGGTGGACAGAACAATCCATCTTGCTGTTGACCAATGCATTGCCGCATACAACGCGGTCTTCTATCGGGAAACATGAGCGAGTACAAAGCATCGTGCTATGCTCTCCAACGTGCAGTAAGAGCTGCTAAACTCCGTTACAGGGAGAGAATTGAGTCTCATTTTCAGCTCAATGACTCTCGATGCATGTGGCAGGGACTGAGGACCATCTGTTCCTTTGGAAATAAATCCTCAGCAGAGGTGAGAGGTGTTGCTGGCCGATGAGTTAAACACCTTCTACATTCATTTTTTTACGTCCAGCGGTGGCGATTAGCCTGACGTTGGTATCTCTGGGAGGTCTGAAGAAGGGCACACCTAACCTTCTTCCAGGTCTGCCGACAGTGTTGGAAAAAACAGAAAAATTGGGAGGGTATACCCGAACTGGCATTCAAAGGGGGATAGCCCAGTGGCTGAGGACTGGAGGGTGTTGTGGGAATATTCTGCCCATATGATGTAGGTAGCCCAAGAGGTGGGGTTATTGGCCGCCATACACTGCAGTGTGGTTTGGAGATCCTGGTTAATCCATTCCGTCTAGCCATTAGACTCAGGATGGAACCCAGACGATAGGCTGGCTGTGGCCCCAAACAGCTTGCAGAAGAACCCCCAGTACCGGGAAGAAAACTGAGGCCCTCGGGCGGAGACAATATCCAGGGGGATTACAAACACCCGGAAGACATGGTTCATGAGGAGCTCTGCTGACTATTTGGTCGAAGGCAATTTGAGCAGGGGAATGAACCGTGTGGCCTAAGTGAACCAGTCCACAACCACCAGGATGACAATGTTGCCCTGGGATGGTTGGAGTCCAATGATAAGTCAAGGGGAAGATGCGACCATGGCCTACGGGGAACGGGTAAGGGATGGAGTAGTCCCTGAGGTTGCTAACGTGAAGACTTACCCTGGCTGCACAAGGGGCAGGCCTCCACATGGACCTTAACGTCCTCCTTGATGGACGGCCACCAAAATTGCTGCTGGAGGAAGTCAAGAGTGCGAGCATTTCCTGGATGGCACATCAAGGGAGACTCATGACTCCACTGCAAGACCCAGGCCCGGAAAAATTGGGGTACGTACAGGAGTCCCGCGGGACCACCTCCTGGGTCTGGCTCTTGGGACTGAGCCTCTCGGACCACCCTTTCGAGTTCCCAATGAGGGGGCGCGACAATCCTAGACCTCGGAATAATCGATGCCAAAGGCTTCTCCTGTGTCTCGGGAGAGTTGGCTCGGGACTGGGTATCCGGCTTGACAATCTTGGTGATGGGTCTGTAAGATGGAAGAAACTGGAATCCATTAAAAAACAAGGACAATCGGGCCTGCCGATGGTTCAGCCGCTTAGCCTGCTGGAGATATTCCAAGTTCTTGTGGTCCGTGAGAACCCGGAAAAGGTGCTGAGCCCCTTCAAGCCAATGGCGGCACTCCTCCAAGGCGAGTTTAACCTTGAGCAACTCTCGATCCCCCACGTGGTAGTTGCGCTCTGCATCCGACATGCGACGAGACATGAAGGCACAAGGGTATAATTTTCCACCCTCACCCCTTCGCGATAAGATGGCCCCTACGCCCACCTCAGAGGCATTCACTTCCACCTCGAAAATTCTTTCTGGGTCAGGGATCGAGAGAATGGGAGCGGAAGTGAAGCGGTGCTTGAGCCCCCGCTACCTCTGGACGCCAGTGAATCTTGATTCCTCCTCCCTTGGTCAGCGCAGTCAAGGGGGCCAGCACAGAGGTTAAATTCGTAATGAACCTCCTATAGATGAAACATTGAACCTCCTTAACTGTGAACTCCTTAAAAAGTATTTGCAAGAATAATTCTACAAAAGGTATTCTCGGACCGAGGTATTAACAATATCAAAAACAATGGAAAAAAACAAAAGAGAAAAAAACTCCACAAGGGGAGAAAACAAAGCCAGAGAATAATTACAATTAAAGAAAGGAACTCAAGATACCTCACTTGGGGTAGCTAGAGAGGCTTTAGAAAGACCAGGTAGGAAACACAGGGAAAAGACTCAAAAATCGAGTGAGGAACCAAGGGAAAAATACACCACTTAAATACACAGAGGGAAACAAGGCACATGTGAGCTAGATAACACTAACAAGGCCACACAAGGAAGAACTAAGGCAGAGAAGAACACATGGGATCTCTAGAGGCACGGAGACAAACTACAGGAGGTAGGATGCTGACACTGGAGCTTTTTATGAGGAACAAAAGGACAATTTTGGGAGGATCTTTTAGACTGGTTTGGCAAGGTTATCCCCAATTTACCTGCATCCCCAGAACTGCCTGAATCTCCCGTCTTACCGTTGGTTCCGTCCCACACTGAATCTCCTAAGTCTTCTAGATCGCCTGATTTTTCACTGGTTCAGCCCAGCTCCTGTTCTCATGTGTACCTGCCTGCTCTCATAAAACCAGCCAGTTCATCTGCCCTGTTCTCCACAAGTTTCTGTAAATCCTTCAGCTTGCCCTCAGTCGGCGCCATCTGGGCCCTCTGATGCACCTTGGGCATTCCAGTCTCCAGCTCCAACTAGGCAGGAATATTCCCTATGTCCGCCTCCAGCCTCTGAGTCCCGAACTCCACCTCGGCACTCCGACCCATTGGCCTCATCTCCACCGTGGCCTGTCATCCCACTGACTCCACCAGGCTCCCTCATCCCTCAACGTCAAGTCAAGTCGAGTCACCTCTATTTATGCAGCACTTTTAACAATCGAGATTGTGTCAAAGCAGCTTTACAGTATTAAATAGGACAATAGTGTGTAGTTATGATAAAAGAAAACAGTTAACACTCAATTGTCATTTCAAATCAGTTCATCATTGATTCAGTGACATCATCATCCAGCTCAGTTCAGTTCAAATAGTATCTGTGCAATCAAGTTGACGATATTGCTGGTAATGAAGTGTCCCCAACTAAGCAAGCCAGAGGTGACAGATGCAAGGAACCAAAACTCCACTGGTGAAAGAAATGGAGAACAAAACTTGGGAGCATACGGTGACCTCAGAATAAGAAAGAAACAAACTAATATTAGCATAGATGCCATTCTTCTTATGATGTAGCGAGTACATTGGTGTTATGTGAAGTGTTCCTGGTTCCAGTTTACCTAATTAATGCAAAGATTAAAACAATCTTTCAATGGATTTGAATGATAGAAATGCATACATATAAGCCAGGTTAGGGTGATGGGTTTTTAATCTAGGTTTAAACTGACAGACTGTGTCTGCCTCCGGAACAACATTAGGTAGATTATTCCAGAGTTTGCCCATCTAGAATTGTTTTATCTTCTGTGAATGTTTTCAGCGGCAAGTATTATTATTATTATTTTTTTTTAGTTCCCAGAATGTTCTGCTGAAAGGTAGGATAACATTCTCTAAAAATGTTATTTATAACGTTGTTATAAAATTATCATCTAACATTCTAATAAAGCTTCCCATCACACTAAATGTGGACTTACATTGACTTACAAGTCATATTTAGGTTGAAAGCGAAAACCCAACCTTTGTCTGATGTCAAGCTCCAGAGTAAATAACTCCAAAAAACAGCATTACCAGCTTCACTTATAACAAGATTGACTTTATTTGTTGCTGCTGTAACTATGTCATGGCAAAAACAGCAAGAGAAATGTGATCAGACGATTTTTGCTCCTTGTGGATAATAAATATATTGCAGTGATCTGATAACTGATCATAGCTAGAGTCTAATCTATGCAATTAATATCATATTAGAGACTGCAGTAAATTGTTTCAACAACATAAATTCCAGCAATGTTCTAATTAGTTAATCTGTATTTATATCTGTAATTTTTAGAACACATTGTTCCTGAATCATTTTCAACTACGGAATACTCAACTACACACACATACATCAAGAATCAGTATATGAATCTCAACAATGGTGACATCCTTCGCAATGTATTCTGGGAGCTCTGCATGAGTTTTGCATTATGCACTCAGAATACATTGCAGCATGAAAAATGTCACCACTGTTGAGATTCATACAATGATTATTGATGTTTGTGTGATAAAGTGCATTATCGTTGTTATTATTAAGTCCTTGAAATTAAATAATATGCCATAGATTAGACAAGATTAAATCAGATTGCTTTGTGATGATATCTTATCTCTTATCTCATGAGCAAGCAACCAGCATAATTTAATCACATGTTCTATTGTTATTTTTGCTATAACAAATATAGTTACAACAGCTAGAGAAAAACACCAAAAAGTCAAGAGTGAAATTGCGCAACTAAAGCAAACACTTATCACCTTAATGGTGACATTCGTAAAACCAAACTGTTACTTTTAAACAAACATCAATATCTAATCCACTGTTAATCTCAATAAAACCTGTAAATGACAGAAATAAAGTCAATCTGATTTATAAGTGATGCTGGTAATGCTGTTTTTGTATTTTTTATGAAGTTGGAGTGTCATCAAACAAAGGTTGGGTTTTTACTTTGAACCAATATTTTACATCTGAGCAACATTTGAGTCCACATCCAATGTGCAGCGAGCGTCTGTTGTTGCAGTCTCTGCTATTTTGTTGTTGTTATTCTGTCTCTTTAGTTTCGTTTTCTACTGTGAAACAACGGTCCGGGACAGTGTTTCCACCTTGTGGAACTCTACGTACAAAGAGGGTGCTCCATGAACGTGTTTCAGAACCACTGTAGTGTTCGGCCCTGCTGGTTAAATTTACATTAATTTAAATGGGGTAAAATTATACTGTGTGAGAGCTTGGAGTGCTCAAAAAGATGAGACAGACAACAATGTTCATTTACAATATTCACAAGAGACTTAAAACAACACAATAAAACTAGGAAACCCTCGCTGTTTAGGAGACCAAAACAGTCCAAATGAATCCCAGTGTGTTGATAGTTCCAATGCAAGTGTCCAAGAGTGTTTATACAATACAATTTCAAGTTCAAACGCTTTCATCTGGAAAGGGAAATAAGAAAAACTCCACAGTCCAGGAATGATATGTAAGCACATTTGATAGTCAGAGATTGTTAGCTTTCCATGCTGCCTCCTTCATGCTGGCCATTTCCTGTTTCCTCATCACAAGACAGGCAGACCCAGAGTCACTTAAAGACAAACACACATTAAAATAAGTAAGAGACTTAAAATAGTTAAAACAACATGTAAAATAAAATAGTCATAATATATTGAGCAGGTTAAAACGTGTCCTGTGTCACACTTACCGACTAAAAGGTATGTTTACACAAAACCATTTTAAATAAAAATGGAAAGCTCTAGCTAAAGCAGATTTCTACAGTAGTTCCCTGCATGCTTTGCTTCTGACTGTTCAAAGGAGAGTAAAAAAAAAAAAAAATTATTGACAGTGTTGTATCATGAATTTTGGCTCAATATTAATATAGGGGGAGATATTTTAGTGTTTAATGTCATATTATTTTGAAATGGGGAAGTCGTGGCCTAATGGTTAAGTGGTTTAAGTGGGTAGAACAAAAGTCATCATAGCTGTTATTGGAGAATTTGCATACTAGTTGTCAGACTGTGTCTCTCCGTGTCTTATGTTTCCCCTCCTCTCGTGCCCATATATGGTTAGTTCCTGTTCATGTCCTCATTTGTGTTCATCAGTTCCCAGCCCTGTGTCTTTAGTTAATTAGTCCCCAGCCCTGTGTTATCAATTACCTAGTTTAGTTTCCCCTTAAACAGCCCTGTGTTTCCCTGCCTCTGTGTCCAGTCTTAAAGTCATTGAGTATGTGTACTTGTCTCCAGCGATTTCTGTGTTGAATAAAGTGTTTGGAAAGAAGTTCCTCGCCTCCTCATTCCTGGCTCCCCCGTATACCGTGACAGAATACTGGACCCAAATAACTCTTCCTCCGAGGCGATGGAGTTCGCCGCCGGCGTCCTTGCCCTTAGCCGGCGGGACCTCCCATTCATGGAATACTCCGCCGAATTCTGCGGACTCGCTGCGGATCAAAGATCCACGATGCGGCCATCCTCCATTTGTTTCGGCTCGGGGCCTGCTACCATCACCCCATGGATCTCCCAGACACCTCAGGATTGTGTTGGAGAGAAGGCGTCTACCGGTGTCTGGGAAGTTTCAGGTCCCGAGTTGAGACCCGCCCAGCTTATCTTTGTCTCCGCTGGTCCCATCCAGCTCACCTTCATCTCCACTGGTACCAACCAGCTCGTCTTCGTCTCCGCTGGTCCCGCCCAGCTTACCGTCATTTCCGCTGGCTCGGTCCAGCTCAGCGCTTCCCGAGCGGCCCCCGGTGCCTGCTCCAAGACAGCACCCTCCTGTGGCCGCTCCTCGCAAGCTCTCTCCTGCTTCTTCGCTGGTCCCGTCCAGCTCTCCGTCGTTCCTGCTGGTTCGTCCAGCTCCGTGCTGCCAGATTGCCCCAGAGAGTTTGCGCGGCCAGAGCGCCCCCGAGAGTTTGCGCGGCCAGAGCGCCCCCGAGAGTTTGTGCGGCCTGAGCGCCCCCGAGACGCTGCGCTTCCCGAGTGCCCTCCAGTGCCGGCTCCTCGCCAGCGCCCTCCAGTGCCTGCTCCTCGCCAGTGCTCTCCAGCGAACTCCAGCCCGGTGGTCCTAGAAGCAATGGTGGCCGTCAAAGAGACCGCTCCAGAGTCCGCTCCGTTCCGGGAGCCCACGCATTCCGCTCCAGTCCGGGAGCCCACGCATTCCACTCCGGTCCGGGAGCCCACGCATTCCGCTCCGTTTTGGGAGCCCACGTAGTCCGCTCCGTTTCCAGAGCCCCTGTTGGTCCCGTCCAGCTCTCCAGAGCCCCTGCTGGCCCCGTCCAGCTCTCAAGAGCCCCTGCTGGCTCCGTCCAGCTCTCCAGTGCCCCTGCTGGTTCCGTCCAGCTCTCCAGAGCCCCTGCTGGTTCCGTCCAGCTCTCCAGAGCCCCTGCTGGTTCCATCCAGCTCTCCAGAGCCCCTGCTGGTTCCATCCGGCTCCCCAGAGCCCCTAGCGACCACGCCCAGAACGGGCGCCGCCCTGGAGGCCTCCTGTCCTGTCTCCGGGTCCCTTGAGGTCTCCAGAGCGCCCACCCGTAATGTCAGACTGTGTCTCTCCGTGTCTTGTGTTTCCCCTCCTCTCGTGCCCATATATGGTTAGTTCCTGTCCTCATTTGTGTTCATCAGTTCCCAGCCCTGTATCTTTAGTTAATTAGTCCCCAGCCCTGTGTTATCAATTACCTAGTTTAGTTTCCCCTTTAAGAGCCCTGTGTTTCCCTGCCTCTGTGTCCAGTCTTAAAGTCATTGAGTATGTGTACTTGTCTCTAGCGATCTCTGTGTTGAATAAAGTGTTTGGAAAGAAGTTCCTCGCCTCCTCATTCCTGGCTCCCCCGTGCACCGTGACACTAGTCAGATAGAGCGTAGCGTTCTGGTGATGTTGTCCGACAGGAGTTCCACACCGACTCTGCTGGGGTGCAGGCCATCAGCACGAAATAGCCTAGGACGCTCCCAGAAAAGATTCCAATCCAATGCTCCTTTTTGCTAAAAAATTATATCTATGAAGAATTTCAGTCAGGTTTCAGGCCCCGCCATATAAAAGAAACAGCACTTGTTAAAATTACAAATGACTTCTTGCGTCAGACAAAGGCTGCATCTCGTTGCTAGTTTTACTTGATCTTAGTGCTGCGTTCAACACTATAGATCATGACATACTGATCAAGGTTCAAGGTTCTTTATTATTCGTCACATATACAATCATACAGAGTATAATCAGTAGTGAAACATCACAAATAATCTCCATGATGCCTATTGTGCTGGCTCATCCTGGACTAGTTTAGCATAATCCCCAAGTCAACTGGACACACAGCCTCGTGAACAACTGGAACATATACTGTTACTTCGACTGTCTGTAGTCTTACCTGAAATGGTTTCCAGATCACTATTGTAGTGCAGTACCACTACAATATATAGCTGTGACTGTAGGCAATTGAGCAATTATGTACCAACCACTATCTGCTTCATTATAAAACATAGGAATGAAACTTTAAATTAATTCATTTTCTGCTACAAAACTATGCGATCCTGTTTGTAATACAAAGAGTGAACTAAACTTGCCTTATTATTTCTAAGATATAACCACAAAAAATCTGAGATGTGTCCAGACTTTTAGAATGAAGTGTTGAATGTTTTAACAACATAACTATTTGACAAATTCAGGTCTGGATAATATTCACATATTCCTTAGATTCATAAACAAGCTGAATCTTTTGGCATCTCCAAGATGCTGAAAGGACAAGCACCAGACATGAGCTAAAATAGAAAAGCCGACAAAAAAGGAGGAAAAGGCATTTGACTTTCAAAAAATGCACTCGGTGTCTAAACACAGGCTCATTTGGCAAAAGTTATTATCCTTAAGCTAAACACAGGACTAATGCAGTTGTGCAGGATGCAGAGAGAGGTTCAGAAAAAGGGTTCACGATGTTTTGGGTGTAAGATAATATCATTTGTTCCCCATTACATTTAACTCACAAAATAATTGAACACATTTCAGCTTAGATTTTCAGTTTAATATCATTTAAGCCAAATTACTTGTACAGCAAGCTTGATAATAAAAGTTTGAGGTAGCAACTAAAGTTAAGTTTCTAAGTTGAAATTGGTGGAAATGTGTTACCGTGTAGTCATGGTTGTATAGAATGGTTAAAAAGGATTTTAAAGATATGTCTAGTGAAGGTCTAGTATCAGAGGGTAAATCTACTGCAGACATGTAAAAATATGCCCTGAAACGGAGTCAAGTTAAAGTTTTATTGGGGGAAAAAAATCCTTAAATATATTTGGCTTGTTGATTAAAAACTCAAATCCACTCTCTGTCTATTTGTCTGTCTGTATGTCTTTATCTATCTGTTTCATTAACAGTGAGGATTTCAATGTGACCCCCTTCTTTCCATCTTACGTCATTTCTGGGAAAAATTACACTGGAGCTATTTAGATCTGTGGAGACAAAGCTTCCTTGAGGAAATCATCTTCACCATGCCTGAACAAGATTGAAAAAAAACCAACAAACAAACACAACTTGGACTTGGATATAAGCTTTTTGTTGTTGTTGTTGTTGTTGTTTTTTGACGATATTAAGTCACATCACCTAGTCCATGGAGATTTTGCATGTGACCAACAGCTTTAATTGTCACTTAGTCTAATAAGTCATGGTCTTAGTTTAAAGAATAAATAATAAACATTGCATATCCTGTATGTGCCACATAGAGCAGGGTGTGTTGCTTTAATACAGCTTTCTTTGAGAGGTTTTAATTTTATTTTTGATTCAGGCCATCCCGAACTGGTTGGAGTCCTGTATGTATGTTATGTCTCTGCTAGAGACATGTCTTTAGATCAAGGATAGGCAACATCGGTCCTGGAGTGCCACTGTCCTGAAGAGTTTAGCTCCAACAGTGGAAAAAAAACTCCCCTGCCTGTAGCCTTAGTGATCCTAAAGACATTGATTAGCTTGTTTAGGTGTGTTTGATTAGGGTTGAGGTGAAAGTCTGCAAGACAATGGCACTCCAGAACCGACGTTGCCTACCCGTGCTTTGGATTGTAGGTAATAAGTATGTGAGAAGCACATACACTAAGGCTGAATCCTCGCTGTGAATGTAGGGTTGGCAGTGATCTCAGGATCAGGGTTGGGAAGAGTGCAGTAGCTGAGCTGTACTGAGTTTGGCCATCCCAGAGGATCTCTCCATCCCATCAATTATCTATTTTTCTGTTGACTCTCGTTCACTCGTTACAAGCGCACAATGCTTATATTTATGAGAATGATTGCTTTCTTGTAGCATGCCCAGATTTTGTTTTCTCTTTTGAGCAAAAGTCGCTATTCTTTCTTTTTTTACCCTGACCCATTAATGTCTAGCCTGTCATTTCTGTTCTTAGATTTTTTTCAGCTTTCAACAAGTTTGTGTAACATTATTTTAAATGCTTCACAAAGGTCTTTTATTCGAGGTAATATGCAAGCAGTCACACTTTCACGTGTACTAAGTGTCAGTACAGTTACTCCTGGCAGGTGTAACAGATGAATTACAAAGCATTCGACATGCCCTTCTCAGAACAATGGGCTTAATTTCCCCCAAGTCTTTTAGACAAACATCGGTCAAGTTTCCCTTGAGCCGTTGGAAAAAAAGACTCGGAGTCATTTTACAGGAATGAGAACTGTTGTAACTACTTGAGGATCGATGTTATGTGCGTGAGCAGTTGTAAAGAAGAAACCCAGCGACAGAGTGAACATCATTATCGGAGCACTGATTTTGTTTTACTCCTCTGCTCACATAAAAAAGTGAAGTCCTCTTAAAGTCCATGCAAATGTCTGGCAAGACAGTGAAATTCCTCTTGGACGAGAGAGTGGGAAAGTGGGTCTCTAGCTCTCCCTGTCTCTCCTGTTCTCTCTCGTCCTTTCCTTCCCTCCCCTCTCTCCTGTCTTTCCTCCCTGCATGTCTCTTTCTATTTCTCTCTCTCTCACACTCTCTTTCTTTCTCTGGCAGCACTCAGTTTTTTTGGCAGGAGTAACCAGAATAAAAACAGCAACACCAGACATAGAAGAGAAAAAAGTGTGATGATCCATCAAACCAAAGGCTTTGCCCTTTCCTAATTACGTCGTGTCCAGTATCATTTTCTTTTTTCCTCCCCTCTTCATTTTTTTTAGAAATTTTTGAAGTGGTAATTAGCTCTTGGAGAATAAAACCAGCTGATTCGGGGAGGGTCAGTGCATTTTGGGGCGAGATGGCTAACAGGAGAGTTGCGTTGCTCCTTCTCGGATTCTTCCTCACCATACAGCTGAGTCCTTCGCTGCAAGGAGGTAGGTGTGCACTTTGATGGCTCGTATAGGAGATCCTGAGAAGTATTACTGGCATATAAAGGACGCTGTGGGCTTCCCAAATGATTTTTAATGCACATTTTGTAGAAACCCGAAGTGTGCACTGTGCAGAAAGTGAAGTTGGAGGGCTTGTGCAATCGACGGGCGCTGTGGGTGGTCATGTTTACTACTGATTGTAGTCGTGCATTTTCACTGAAGGATACTGATAGGATACTAATAACATGCAAGCAGCCGTACATTCAGTGTAATGAGTTTCATTACATTTACCTGTGCCTGGCATGCTGACATGACACGGACGATTACAAAGCAATCTTATACAAGCCCTATGATGTATAACTAAAAAAATAAAAATAAAATCTAAAGTAATTCAGAGGCATCCCTCAGATCTTAAGCATTACCACCGTGCATGTTTACTGAGGAATCTGGTCCACATTAATGGGAAACAATCAGTTTTTGTTACAATCACATGATACACATTTGAGTATGTTTTACTTTTGCCTAACAACATTCAAATCATTTTCAAACCAAAAGAAGGATGTTTAATTGCTGAGAAAACATTTCTGTGAGTAAATAAGGATATAATACAACCGGTGCTTTAGTTAGCTTAAATTGTCTAGTAAGTCAGAGGATTCCCTTATTAAACTTTTGTGGTTAATATACATTCACTTCATATACTTTTGTGGTTAATGTGCATTCAAATGCTTGTTAAGGTGGTTTACACCATCAAGTTAAAATGCAGTGTCCTGTCTTTTGCAATCAAATTCAAATAATTTTAGCCTACAAATACTGTAGCACGAACCAGCAAATGCGGACTGCAGAGATTTTACAACAAAATATCCTAAACGTTACCTCAGCTACAGATGTTAGTTTAAGTTCTCTGCAGTCTCTGTGCCAGAGTGCTCGACTGGGAATATGAATGTGGTAAGAGCTGTTTCTCTTGAAGGCCATTCCCCTCGATCGTAGAGCGCTTTGCTTAGCTGATAGGGAGGGTTGTGATGAGTTTGTTAATCGAAAACACAGCTCATGTATACTGAATTTCTGCTTGTGTAGACTTGACAAATAAAAAACCTTTCCAGTGGACACTGATGTCCAGTGAGCCGCGCAAGTGCCCATTAGGTCGCTGTCTTCAGTTGTGCTCTGCTCAGAGCCTGGCTTTGCAAGTACCAAGGCAAACTTTGGTGTGGAAAAAATCTCCCCATCATTAAATTGCAGTTGTTTCGATGTTCTTGGATGTGCGTCTTTGCAATGTTTAGTCGTGATTGGAAAATATGTGGGGGTCTGTTCCCAGTTTCCAAACAAAGCCAGAGTATTTCACAATGATTTATTTATTTAAAAAAAAATACTTTCTTCGGCACTTGCTGATGTATGAGTTTCCAGGCTGCTCCTAAAAGAGAGCTCTCTCTCTGCACCGTCTCACTGATGCTGAATTAATTTATTAGGGAGAAACACTGCTCTTGTTGCCTGTGAGGATTTGCAATTGTGATATGTTTTCCATAATTTCAGCCGTCTGCGCCATAAATATCAGGCATCTCTAGCATCTTAAGCCCTGTCTTTCGATATTTGCATGCTGAAAGTAAGAACTATCACGGCCATGAATGGGGAAAGTGTTTTTAAAATTAAGTTTCATTCTCAGCATGCATTTATCAATTAGTCTCCAAGGCCAACGCTAAGCAAAAGGCAACACTGTTTGTAGGACAGAGAGTATACAAACATTCAGTCAGATGAACTGACACAAAACAGTCTAAAGTCATCTCCCAATACCCCACAGAAGTTATTTTACAGTGCTGTGCACAATGCACACATTGCTTTCTGAGTGTATTGTTATCAAATGACCTCCGTACTGAACAGTTACCAAGAGTTCAGAGCCTGTGAGTCTGTTTGGATGGCTTGTGCAGGTGGAATGTTTTCTCTACTGGTGTGAGTGAGTTATGGGGAAGGCGGGAATTTCAGGGCCTTGGGAATTTACTATGTCACCAGACACAATGCTGTTACTGTGATGGTTTAAGCAAAGCCTAAATGTCTCTCTTCTTCCATTCTTGTTAAATGTTGACAGTTTTGACACATGGAACAGCCCTTGTTGGAGCTTAAAGAATGTTATCTTGGAGCCAAGAGGCTGACATCATGCACTACTTTGACCCCTTGAAAGCTTCATTCGAGGGCACAAGAGCACCCACTGTGAGACTTCATGTTAAACCGTATGGTACAAAGTATACAATAAGTGTTGCTGTGGAGTAATGATCTTGTGGGATCCAGAGTTGTTTGCTTTATTGGAGCTGGCATTACGTCTAGTGTATCTAAACTGTTGATCGATTGTGTAAGCCTCCATATGCAGTTGGCAGTCACATCATACACAATGGAAAGCCCTCGGTGGAAGTGCCAATTATCACGTATCAGCTTCCCCCCTCACTTTCCAATACCCTCCTGTGGTAATTTATCACTCAGAAGTCTGTCATACGTGTAAGTGTATGACAGCCAATCACTTTGTGCACGGTATCGGGTAATGGTGCCCTTCAAACACCATTGTTGGTTGGCTATTACTGCAGATGCTTCCAGTACTGTACTGCGTGGCATACGGGCCCCAGGTCTCGCTCCTGCAGCCAAAATAATTAGGCTGTTTTATGACAACCGCTATTAATGACAAGCGGGCTATGAGAGGAGGGCCAGGGCCAGATGAAAGGAAAGTGAGGTCTTGCCTCCTTCTGGTCTTGTAAGAATTAAGAAGCCCTCCTTTCACACAAAAGCTTGAAATAAGGAGGGCGCATATTAAAAGGCACCGCTTGGCGTAAGTCTCTGGCTCAGAACATCAGAGGAGTCCAATTCATTAGGTCTCCTCCTCATTGACACTCGGCTGGCTCTACTTTAAGGTGTATGAAATCACCGCCAGATCAGATGGCACACCTCCGCCGTCAGATGGGATAATGATAAATTGGCCACCCTCCCCCTCCACGAATTCCCAATCTGATTAGCGACTCCTTCGGAGGTGCTTTATGGCTAATGTGTGCTGGGAGCACCTCTCTAGACTCCATCCTGGATATCTTGTTTTCCAGAGCTGGCTGTACTTGTCTGAAAGGAATTAATGTCTTGTGGTATGTCTACTGGCGTGTTGATTGATTTGAATGGAGTGTTTGCCATGCTGTCTGCTGACTGGAGCAGCTGTTAACACTGTAATGGCTGTTATAGACAAAGCATATGATGCTTCTCTTGCAGACAGTTTATGTGCAGGTCTAGCTGGTGGTACCACAGCCATGATATCCACCAGCAAAACTATACTCGTTTAGGACATCAGCATCTAATGCATATTCTGGAGACCCGCTGTATAGTGAGACTGTTGAAGGATGACAGATAGGGCTGGGAAAATAAATCGATGCATCTCTTCTGAGATTTTCCAAATGCATCGGGATTCTTTCTCAAGTCGATTCTGAGATTAATTTTGAACAGCAGATGGCGCTGCATGCTTTAGAAACAGCCGTACTCTGTTTATGTCCAAATCCTTACACACACTTGAACCTAAAATAATAATTAATACAATTCTAAAAGGTTGAAGTGAATTACAAGGGGGTGTGTTTACATGAATCTCGTGTCATAAAAGCATTCTGAGCCGAGGTGAAATTACACTCAGCCGAACTCACAAGTGCTCTTCTTCATGAACATTTGAGTGTCCAGATAAAAACTAGATTAGAGCGCCATCTGTGTTAAAATCTATGCTCAGAATCGATTCCAGAGAAAACTGCGATGCATTCGAAAGATCTCTGCATCGATTTATCGTCGCAGCCCTAATAACAGATGCACACCACAGAAAGTAGCAGAGCAGGTCTGAGCAAAAGCATAGTTCAACATATGAATCTCACCCATCCCATTAGAAACTGGTTGCCTGAAATAACTCCCATGTTGCCTGCTCTTTAGTTAGCTATCCAGGATATGTACTTGTTGACTGATGTGATACGCTCTAAGTGGCCTTGTATAGAGAGAATAGCGCAGGCCTGCAGAGAGAAGGCCTCTGTGGAGCGTTTTATCATGACCTCAGCTCTCAACGCCACGCTCTATTGGGCTCCTGCAGTGTTGGCAGCGGCTCTCTAGGAATGCTTGCAAAGATAAGCAGCTTCATTTAGCTATATTAATTTATACCTCCTCCTCATTCACAGTCTGAGGCCGCTAACAGATCTGACAGTTTATCTCCTTTATCTTTGGCATTTTGAAACACAGCTCACTTGCCACACGCTCATATAGCCAGCAGTCGCCGGCCCATCACATGATGGCATAGCTGGGAAATCACCAGATATTAAGGCTGGTCTGCTTAATGCAAGCTGTTGTGGACCGTATGTAAAGTGAGTTTCGATTTAAAGTCAGACTCTTTAGAGTGCTCTTTAGAGTCTCATTTAGGTTTTGTTTACACAAATGGATGAGAGTGCTTAGCATGCTTATCTCTGTTCATAGTGGAGTTAACAGCAATTCAAGCAGGTTAATGACAGCTTCAATGATCTTATTTACAATAAAATGAATTTAGCTTTTCTCTTCATAATACAGTTCGTGTGTCCTAAAATTAGATAGAACCAATCCTCGATGTTAGATCGCACCACTGCATCTTCCAAACAGCACATTTGAATGTTATTTGCTCTATAACCACAAATTCCAGTGAGGGTAAATGTCTAAGTGAGCATCCTGTCTACTTCCACTGAGAGGAGACGGAGCCAAGATTTAAACAAAGACCTGCACTTAAACCAAATATTTTTTTCCGAAACCAGCCCGGAGAGCTGTCATACCAGCCAACGTTCAGAGACAGACTCTAGTCGGGAGAGGACATATCCTCCTGAGACCCCCCCTTGTGAATTTAGTATTTTTTCATGTCATTACATTATTTAGACAATACGAAAAAGAATGTAAAATAACATTTTTGAAAAATTATATTTTATTAATATTTTATTCTATGTCCTCTGTAAAGGACACTAGGACTCAGTTTTTCTTAAAAAAAAAAAAATGGCATGAATAGACATCAAAAAGGCACAAATAATGGTATTTTTTTTATAAATATCCAATCAATATTTAGGTTTCTCAACTATGTTATAAAATATATAACATAATGGTTTGATATACCCTTTTATATGCAATATGTGCGTAAAAGAATCCATAAACTGGTTTTCCCATTAAAAAAATTATATTTACAACGTATCTAATTTGCATATTAATGTGTTGCTGTTGGGACAGAATGTTGAAAAATTATTTTCATTATGGGAGTAATACATGGCCAGATTTTCATAATAATATCTAAAATGTAATAAGAAAATGTATATATAATTAATTTTCCTATTCAATTTTATGAAAATTTGCGTAATAAACATGCTTTTAGTCCTCTACAGTGGACATGTATGAAATGATGTCCGGTTTCATAACAGGAAGTCACATTTGGATTTGAAAACCCATAATATTTTCCTGAGATGTTGCTTTATGACAAACGATTAGAAAATTATTCAGATTTAAATGACAATTACAAAATATAATCATATTTATATAAGGATGTAAACTAAATTAAATGTAGCCATATTTAAAGACCTATGAGAGGTGATGGTGAAACTTCCAAACATTTAGTATCTCTATAAAGCCCTGAGTGTGCTCTGTACAGGACATCCAGACTTATAACTGTGACACGTGAGGTCTCAGAGAAATTCACTCAAATAGAATATCCTCTACAGAGGCAAACACTCTATAGCTGAGTCTCAGAGGGTTTCTGACTGGAATGTGCTTGTTCATGGGGTTAGGACTTGATCTGATATCTGGTCTTCATTTAGTCATAATGTAGAAGGCCACAGAGTGAGCCTGGGAGATAATCAACATGGCTTATCCTTTTTTTATTGCAAATTGTACACTACAAGTCACATCCACCATAATTAATAATAATAATGATTAAGCTAACAACAACAATAGCAACAATGAAAAAAGGACATAAAGATGTCAAAGAAAAATATTATATTTTGCTTCTATTAATTATTTTTATTTTTAATACTTGAAGCTCTGAGACACTTTCACAGTCTCACAAATAAATATATTAAAGGAGGGCTTACATTTTCTTTTCCATTTGCATGTATGAATATGATATTTAGCCAGCAATTAAACAAAGTTGACAACATCTGAGAAATGAGAATTCACAATAAATCAGACTTGTGTATTTTCAGTGACAGCATATGCTCTAATTACATTAAACCAGAACTGTGTTAAAACTGTATAGTTTGGGTTTTAGGTGTCCAGAAATGGTTCATTAAGTATGTTTTTGTATGACACATTTACAAGGTTTTGCATAAACAGTATCCTGTTTTTCACTACTCCTCATTATTATGATTATGATTTTGGTTGGAAATGTTGAAAGAATCAGCTCAACCTTTACTTTAGCTATGGAACCTGTGGTGTTTCCCTTCCACGTGAAATCTGTAAAGCATGTCTAATGGCAAATCCATTCCTATTACAGTAAACCAACCAACGTGTGCTTATGTCGGTTCATTGAGATCGCTGTAATGCACAGGGCATTTCATAACCCACTGCTAATGCGGTTTACTAAATTCAAGCCTTTCTAATCTTGCTGGATGAGATCTTTCTGGAGGAGGCTTGAGCTGATATATTGAGAAAGAAAAGGGAGCGCTTATCTCTGTCTGCATCGTTTACCTTCTCAGCCAAGGGAGAATAGAGGCAAATCAGACGTCCATCTTGACTTTCAAGCGACTTGAAGAATGTGGGACAGTCTGTGCATCATGTGTTTATTTGCCTTAGCATTCCTCAAAGTTAACGCTGTCTCTGCACTGCGGCTCGGCTTGTGTCCAGGAGAAGAACAGCAGGGAAGGGTGTTTCCCATCATAGAGATTAACTTTTCTAATTCTCAGGCTCACATCCTTCAGCCGTTCATCATCCTCCTTTTCATTTTCTTCAAGATAGGAATCTAGTGTCAAGATGTAGGTTTACCTACCACATGCTCAGCAAAGCCTGCAGTCCTTGAGTTCCAAGTTAGGAATGTATATGAAAATAAAGCTACACAATCAAATAAAAAATAAATAAAAGAAAATCCTCAAGAACGTCAGGCTCATATGCTCATTTACAGGGTTTGTAACTTATACTGTATGTACTTAAATGACCAATCAAAAGTTTGGTTTTGTTCACTAAATCATAAAAAAAAATTTTTTAAATGCATCATTATTGATTGTTCATAGTGACTGCTGACTTTTTGTCTGGTTGAATCCGTTTTTATAATTTAGTATTTAGTCAGAATTTAATTAGTTAGGCATGTCAAATCTCTTTCAGATTTGACGCAGTATCACATTTAAATAAAGGACTTAGTAAATGTGCATTAATCATATGTCAGCATGATTTATTGCATGCACAACAGCAATGGTGTTGCACAATTCCTAACTACTCCTTTAATTAGCCTTACATTTTTTTAAAGAATTAATAAAGAATAAATTAATAAAATGAATACATTCTCATCAACGAACTAATATGTTCCAAACAACGCTGTAAGCAATAATTTGCGATGGAGCGAGGTGCTCTGAGTCATGCCTTCATTAATGTGTTAATTAGCCGTGACCTGGATTGGAATCAAGTTGTCCCTCATAGAGAACGTGTAAATTTAATACCAGTAACTTATTTGCCAAAAAAGTCACCAAAACAGCCTTAATGATTCCCTGTGCGTCAATTAAACCACCATTCAAAGCTTTATTACATTTATTCATTTATAACCTTATGAGTTACATTACTGATATAATTTAGATGTCCTAAAAATCATAGCGTTTCATTAGAGATTCCTTAATAAATCTGTGCCTTAATGAAGGGCCTTAATGAAAAGGTAAAACAGCAGTTGCACTGGACTCTGACTGCAGTCATAAATATCATGCTTTCTCTCCTTTAAACACAAAACTATCCTGATGCCAACTTCTAGATCTACTGGCAGCTCGGATTTCTGCAAGCATTCATAATATCTTTTTGTTCAAATGCACGAAAACACTGAATGCAATAAGTAAGGCTAAAGTTATTAACCATTGGACAAAAGCATGACTGACTAGCTACTGGACTGATTTAAGTACTGGAAAATATGAGCTGTGTTTATTTACATCTTCAGTTTATCAGCAAATGTACATTTAAACAGCGTACTTAAAACACATTTGCATTTGATCATGTGGTAGTTCTGGTTTCCTCTGAGAGAGGTTCAGATGAGGCTGTAATGCAGCAGCGGCTCTAAAGTTCACTGAGGACGACCGACTCGCTGTAGACGCTAACAGCTTTTTGCACTCAGGTACTGTATCTAAGAACAACTGCTCTCACCACTCACACTGAGACAGGAAATCCTCTGTTTGATGCTGATACGAGGCTGTGACATGGTTACGGTGATGATCGGTCACTTCCTGTCCAGAGTGTGTTCAGAGGGTGGAGCTTCCACCGAAACCATGAGGTAGTTATGTTTTCAGTGCAGATCAGTATCACGCTGTCCGTCCGCTCAAATGTTCCACCGCACTCAAACATGGCCCATCGTCTGACATGCATCAACACTTTCCCTCGTGAATATCTGACATGTGTGCTCTTCAGTTAGACACTAATTCTTCTGATAACTTTAACATCAACACTTTTCCTCGTGAATATCTGACTTGTGTGCTCTTCAGTTAGATGCTAATTCTTCTGATAAGTTTAACATCAACACTTTTCCTTGTGAATATCTGACATGTGTGCTCTTCAGTTAGACACTAATTCTTCTGATAACTTTAACATCAACACTTTTCCTCGTGAATATCTGACATGTGTGCTCTTCAGTTAGATGCTAATTCTTCTGATAACTTTAACATCAACACTTTCACTGTAAAATTAATTAAATACCAGTATCCATAACAGAAACATACCATTAGATCTTATATGCCCACATTATCACAGACTACTGTATAAAGCGTCGGTGAACGTTCAGTAACGGCATACTAAGTATTTGTCTAAGAATAATTCCTTGATACCTAAATGTTACTTTATTTGGATTTGAATGGAAAATTCGATAATTTACCATCCATTTCTTTTGAGTCATTTTAAGGAAACAATTTAATTTGCCTGAAAATCTCAGAAAAATTAATATAGCCATCATTACAAATATCCAATTTTTATTTGCTATCCCTAAAGACCTAGACGATTTCATACCGGCACAGTAAGTTCATATAATATGAAAGGATAATATGAATTGCTTGTGATATCATTGCATACATGTTATTAAAGTATGTTAGCATTTAAAATGATTTTATATTGCATTAGTGAAGTCTTCCCCATAATGTGGTAACAAATGGCACCATTGTCTACAAGTTTCTTTCAGAAAGCTTGCACCACTTTGAAGGTGAATGAAAACCCAGCTTGTAAGCTGTTTTTTTCTTTCGTTTTTCCAACAGCAAAAGTGTAGCCTGCCTCAGACTAAACATTTGTCTCACCCCTAATCATGTTTTGAAGCTGTGAGATAATGTTCTTTCCTTGCAAAGCATGTGAAGGTTTTGGCAAGATGACGGTGTATGTAAACGTTTCACTAGCTTATTAAAGATCTTTGTTCCATTTCTTCACTGCCTCATCTGCAAGTCAATGGCAGGGCAGTTCTCAGCACCCGATCTGCCGACTCTGAGTGATTCTTCCCATGTGTGACTTTCTCTTTCACATGACAACACTGGCCTTGAGTGGCTTTTTTTTTTTGCAGGCCACAAAATAATAATAATAATAATGAAAATAAAGCACGTATAATCCTTTACTGAATAACGACAGGGTATCCGTGCAACAGCATAATAAAAGACCATGCTCACTGCATTGCTGCTAATAAACACCAAAGACCCTGGGACATATGGATTTGATTAAATGGCCTTCGAGGAACATGCAAAAGCTATTAAACATCTTTGTCATTGGAGGGTCTGTTCACATTCTCCATCGCAATTTTGTGATGCAAACCGGGTCTGGCTTCGAAATGTAACGTCATAATTGATGCCTGGGCTAACAAGACCTCCTGGGAGGCTGTTAGCAGCCGTAAAGCATTGGACACACCGACCCACCCATTATGAGCATAATGCAGACGCTAATGCTATGGTACTTACATACAACGGTACCGAATAATTACAATATTGGTCTATCATGGCATACTACGTCAAAGAATACATGGAAATACTGTAGTGCCTTTCCAAAACAAACAAACAGTTATGACATTGCAAAACTATTGCTATCTTTTGTTATTGGTATTTAAATAAATATAATGAACAATAAATACAAACTCATTCATGTATTTGCAGGTAAAGTCTGTATTTGAGTTTGACAGGGATGCAGTTCCATCATTGACATCTAGGGGTTTGCGGTCTCTCATTTACAAAGCGCTTGATTAGTTCCGGTTAAAACATTGTGTTTCTCAATCACAATAAGTTTGTGATTACGTTGAATGTGCATAGCATTTAGTTTGTACACATTTAGTATACTGCTGGTGAAAAATAAGGACAAAGCTTTCAGGAAAAAGCACTTTCCACAAGTAGTTAACCAGCTCACATGCATGCACTCTGTTTTTCTCTCAGCATTTCTCCTCTTCTCTAGCTTGCTTTCTAATCTAATTGTCTAATGATCCTGACATTGCATACAAATATCATTGGCTCTTTGACAAACTGCTTTATTCCTCTTTTGTAAGTGGCTTTGGATAAATGCATCTGCTTAATGCATAAACGTAAAATACCACTCATTTAGCTAGTTTATAAGGCTTGTGCTACAACTTCATCCACTATCATCCTCTGTAGCAGCACAATAATGGCAAAGCATCAGTTTGACACATAACTCATTCTGTTGTATTAGTGCTTTAAAACACTCTGTTTTGTCAGGGAAGACTGACATCAGCTAGATGTCCAGATAAATGTCTTTCAAGGCCTTCAGCGTTTTCAGAATCAGAATTCATACAAGGCTTTTATCTGAATTCTTCTCCTTGCGTGTCTGTTAGGGTCAGGGCTGGGAGACATGAAAGACCGATCCTGATGACGTGTGCTTTTCTGTTTCAGGAGTGTATGTGCCACCGGGTTCAGCTGGAGCAGGACCAGGAGGTGCTGGATTGCTACCAGGTGCTGGATTTTACCCAGGTATTACCAATAACAGCCATTATCCTCTCACTGCTTTCATTTATACCAAACGAAGAAATGGCACTAGCCATGACAGGTTGATTTCAATCAGAGCTCACGGAATGGATTTCACATGCAACATCTGATGCTACTAACTTTATACACGCTTGAAAGTGAATATCTAGTTTACTTGCTACTAGGAGTCTCAAATAAAACTCTTGAAAGTCTTCCAAAGACTAGATGCATTTCACACGCTTTGTGGTGTCTGAGAGTAAAGCTGAGCCATCTTCATCTTACTCTTGACAAGATGTGAACTCATCTGCACTGACAGTGCTCTAACTTGTACTGGTTTTAACAGGTGCTGCGGCGTCCCAATACAAAGCAGCAAAAGCAGCAGGTAAGATCATCTTGCTTTGACTATAAACACTCTAGAAGTCATTTGAGACAGAGTCATGTATTGTTTCCCATCCTTCAGACCTCATTGACTTATTTTATCATCTGCTCCTTTACTCATCTATTAATTAATTTAATCATTACAAACATTTTTTTTTTCAAGTCCAATTTAAGGACTTGTATTTCAGTCCAGTCTTGTTATCCTTTCTCTAACTTGGGAGCTACAGTTAAGTTACATGTGATTGCTGGCAGGCTGTGTCAGTAAGCGTGAGCTGTCGCTACTTATAAAACTGCCATAAAAGTCCAAGTCCACTTGTCACCATGTGCAAATGAGGAAGTTGATAGCATGTAATGTGTAATGTGTGCTCCTCGAGCGGACACAGGTCACGTGTGTTATACGCGTGAGACAGATGCTAATGAAGCGATCTCTTGTTCAGCAGGAGGATATGGAGGTGCTGCTGGGACAGGAGCTTTAGGGGCTGGAGGTTATGGAGCTGGTAAGAGCTGTTCAAGGTCACCCATACAAGTACATTCATTTGCATGCATATTAGCAAAGCAATAAAACGATTTAAAAGAAAGATGCCACTTTTCACAGCAATTACAAATATAAAATGTAGCATGCCAGTGTAATGTAAACATTTTTTATCACTAACCTTCAAATAAAAAAAGGGGGGGGGGGTATGTGTGAATATGTTAACATGTAATTGATTCCTTTGAGCAAAGCTGTATTTTCAGCATCATTACACCAGTCTTCAGTGTCACATGTTCTTCAGAAATCATAATAATATGCTGATTTGCTGCTCAAGAAACATTTCTGTTTATTGTCAATGTTGAAAACAGTTGTGCTGCTGGATGTTTTTATGGAAACCGTGACATATTTTATTTTTCATGATTCACAGATGAATAGAAACATTTATTTGAAATATAAATATTTTGTAACAATTTCTTGTTTTAATAAAAATTTTCATTTATTTTGAAACCAAAACCAAACAAATGCTATCAGTATTACCAAAAATTATACTGATGAATTGGAACAGGAAAATATTCACTCAAACAAACCGTTACCAAAAAGCAACTTTTCCCCCCGGTGGAATACCTCCTAAACCAGGTAAGCCCACTGAGAGTTTGGGCAATGATTGAAATAAGAAATCTCAATAGAGCATTAATCCCAGTGCCCAGAGTTAATCAGTATAATCATACTAGAATCTCTGGTGTCTCATTTTCATCCCAGCACCCTTGTCTACGAGCTGATTTAATGAGTGTAAACTTACATCAGCGCTACTCAAACAATGGGGCAGCAGTGCTGAGTTTGTTATTGGAACACGGGCAATACAATAAGTGGAAATCTTGGCGCCTACCAAGTGCAACTGGACCCATTCTGATACCGTAATATAAATATTGTTGCTTTCTCTGTCAAACCGAGCACTATTGGTGCATTAGCACCATTCGGGTATAATTTAATTTCCTAAAGCAGTGCGGATTCCAGCGACATGTTTGGAGAGATAAGAATTTAAACAAATGTAGCCAGGCTCGATAAACTTTGGAGCAGCTCACTGGCTCCTCTGAGAAAGACTTTTCTCTCTGAAGGAGCTTATAAACTCCCCAATATCAGATTTTGCAGTGGAAGTTGTCTTTGGCTGTGATTGTTGGAGCGAAGCAGGAGATAATTGTCTAATCTTTCGCTTTTCATCTTTGAGGTAAAAATACTTAGGGGAAGCAGACGCGTTCAGACCCCAGGCCTCGCATCTAGCTGATACGCAACACACAACCTAGCATGAACGCAGTCCGCAGATAAGATGAATTAACGTATTTGAGATTAGATTGGCTGTAAGGCAGCGTCTGAATAGGATTGGTCCATGCAGTTTAGTTGGACAGATTCAGAATGGCTCATGGCTGTGTGTTCCTGTATTTCATTCAGGCCGTGCACGATCTGTGCCAGCAGAGCTCTGCAGAGAGACACGCAGATTTGCACAGGATTCTATCAGCTGTTCATTAATTAACCACACAGCTGCACAAACTTCCTACCACTCGTGTGTTAATTTATTCAGTCATGATCCTAGTTTTAAACAGATGACACTTCAATCTAAGCACGAGAGTGTAGTAATCTTATGCACTCTTCTATACTTCAATTCCATTGCTCACACTTTTCACGTGTTACCAAACTAAAAAAAAAACACATTCTGACTGGACTACGGTAACTTTGTTTTAGAATGTGAAGAATCCAAGAATTGGACAAACAAGAATTGTTTGTACGTTATGAATGGAACTGTGATATTTGTTTATGCTCCACTCTGCTCACATACTCTGATCGGACACCGTAACACAAACGTGGCTTTTGTTAATGAATATTGCAGGGTTTTACACAGAGTAACAGCTCACTATCATTTACAAAATACACTGTAACAGTCCGTCACAGGCAATTCTAGTTGTATTTTTCATCAACTAATAACTTAAATTATCTTTTGTCTATGTTCTGGGCCGCCATCTAGCGGCGAAATTAGTTTTTTGCCCGATGCCAAACTTACTTGCTGACCCCTGGTATAGGGTATCACTCAAGCAATATATTTGGTTCTGAGAGTTTGCATGAAAGGATAGGTTTGGTTGGTGATTTATTTGATGAACACAGTTTGTTTATGACATCATACAACTGGATATTGTTTCTGGTATGCAGTGATCTTGACCACCAACAAACAAACCACAATGACAGCAGACAAATCCCATTCTCTTTAAATGTACATGCATAACACTATACCCAAAGAGACAATAACGCTATTATAGTAGCATAAATAATAAAGCAGTCAATCGTTGTTATTATTTGTAGCCCACTTCCAAAACAGTACTCTTTAAAAAAGATTGATCTCATGCCATTGGTCCGAGGATTGCCATAGAAACCACAGCTGGTGGCTTTGGTTGGTTGTTAGGTCCATCTATCCCTTATTTGTATAAAAAAGAGAAGCTCCCAGAATAAAGAGACTGTATACTAAACTCTTCATGATGGTCCCCGATCTTAAACCCATTTTAAGTACAATCAAATTATATCAAGTGTAAAGTTCTAAATGTCTAACTCACAACTGTTCATTAACTAAGAAGAAGCATTCCCAGGTCTCCTATCCAACCCTTCACAAACTAACCACTGAAACATTACAGGTTGCCAGCTGCAGATCATTGCATGCATGTTTTCGTATTCTTTTCGTCTTTGGCCCGCTAAGATGACAAAATTAAAGTTAATGTACATTTAAAAAGACACATTCATCAAACCCTGCACCTCTAATTAGGATGCGCAGTTTGGAGAATGAAGTTCATCAAACTTAAAACAACAAAACCAATTCTGGTTGCTTCAAATGTCTTCTAAATACTATACACCATTTTTTTAAAGATCCTGTAATATTTACTTTATTCTGGTGGACTATTATTTTAGCATTTAGAATTCTATTATTGGTAAGTGCCACTGATAAAATGTTTACCTTAAATACACTGAAAGCCACTTTGGCTAAAGCTGTTAATGTTTCTCGCTGTTAATGTTTTTTATTCTTCATCATCTTCTCTTCTTTCTTTTGTATGGCTCACAACTTTATATTTGTTTTATGACTTATAGCTCTGATATAATGACCAATTTATTTCAGTAAAACTATACTTCATAGCATGGATTATAGAATTGATGAAAAAACGTTTGCGTCCACTAGCCATCTGCTCTATTGTAAGTAGTCATAACAATTTTATAATTTCATAGTAATTACTATCAAAAGGCAAAGTAGGTGTATATGATTCAAAATCTTGATAGCACAACCCCATGGTTAATAGTTGTACCCAAGTCTCCTTGTACACAGTAAATCTCGGGATCACTTAAAAAGTGTTGAAAAAATATCTACGCCGGCCACCTCTATGAACACATCGACAGCAAAAAGATACCTGGTGTTTAATTAAAGCAAGGTGATGGCTGAGACGAGCGATGTGAGTCACGAGCTTGGCTCACGCGAGCCCTTGTAAAACAGAGCTAATTGTGAGGCCTGTCATCATTGCTGTGATGAGCTGTTGAATTTGAGGAGGACTTTTGGAAACCATTCGTAAGTCCTGGCTCCTGAAGCAAAGGTGGATTCTGTGTCGCTTGCAGCTGCCAATGCCGCACAAAAAGCCTTATTTTGCACAAATGTTGGGCAACTTCTTGTCACAAACGGTTAGCTTGCGTGTCGTGAGACCGCGGGCATTTTTCTTCATTACACGTGTGTGTGAGATCGATCTCATAAACATCGTGGCTAGATTGGAGGTGACGAGGAAAGACTTTTCACATTGAATTTATTGAATGAATTCTGCAATGGCTAAACAGTCAGCTGCATTTTATTTAGTCACCTGATCTCAAAAGCAGACTTTGTTTTGATCTGTACAGAAACCAGAGCAGCACAACCCTAAGAAAGTATGTCAGGTTTTGCTTTCCACATGCTTTTCTATGCTGTCTCAGTGATAGGAGCCAGTTTGTTTCAGACTTGAAAGGGAGCAAAGTCTGAACGCAGAGAGAATGAAGGGTGTGGGCCAGGCAGATGAGCTGAAGAGTCAGAGAGTCTTGTGAAGCACATGTGCTTTTCATTAGCAGGCTCAGACCTGTGCTCCAACTGCTCATTTTTGGCCTCTGATTGTGAATAATAGCCCATCCTCATGTCGCCAAGTCAATGCTGATATCCTTCAAGCCACGCGTCACTTCCTGCTCTCATCCCCATGTGCGGACAATATGCCTGGAAGGCTAAATTTGCAAACAAGTCCTTGGAGTTAATTCTCACTTCTCATGAGATGCTTGTCTGTTTATGTTGTCAGAGGCAAATATTTGCCTCTAAATATAAGTCCAAATAAGATGCAGAAAATTGCGTTTCGTTTCACCAGTCTTGTGCAACCGCTTTGGAGGAGCGCTGTTACAAAAGACGCTGTTCACCACAATGTGGTCATCATCATAACAGCGTTCTACTTTTAGAGTATGATTTAGCATAAAACAAGAAGTCCTTTCTTCTTTATTCACTTCCTGAATGAAGGCCCTTTCGGTGACACATGCAGCCATAAAACACAAAGATGCATCCTTACTGAAAGAAGAGATGTGTGATGCTGGAAGTAAATAACAGAGGAAACATGGACATGCATAAATAATTAAAAGAGGGGAGGAAGGTAACAGATCTTTATTGTCTCAGATTTGGACTCATTTTCTCAATGCAATGTGAATGCAATAAATTGGGCGGGGGAAAGAGCAGTAATGTAAATATGTGAGGAGGTTATTCCCCAAATACAGTATCAAAGAGTTAGGGTGAATCCCAATTCTCTGTCTTACCCCTTCCCCTTACCCCTTCCCCTTAGTTTTGCGCGTTCACGTGAGAGTAAGGGCTGAACCAATTCTCGTTTTGATCGAGGGGTAGGGCTAAGGGGAAGGGGTAGATACCCCTTAAAACCAAGCATTTTCGCGAGCTTACTTGAAACCAAGGGGTACCCAGAACACACTGCGGCCAGATCATCCAGAGAGTCCCATAAATGTAAGTATTTTCGGCTTAAATAATTGATTTAAAAATTATGACAGTCTTGTTTTGTGCTCTACACAGTCCTGTACATATATATTTGCAACCATGTTCTTAATTTAAACATTTAAAAAAAAATTGGACATGTACCATGGTGCTACCACTGTTTTGAGCATACACAATAATACTATGATGTTTGTTAGTCAAATAACCACTGTATTACCATCTGATGTCATAACTGTACCATGGTCCTGTCACAGTATTGTTCTGTAAGGGACATACAGTACACACACATTCTAGTGGAGTGGTTCCTAACCTCGTTTCTGGAGCCCCCCCACACTGCCATTTCAGGTCTTGGACTCTCTACTAATGAGCTGATGATCTGATTCAGGATGGAAACCATTGTACTAGAACCAGGATGCCTGATCCTAGAGATCTACCTTCCTGCAAAGTTCAGCTCCAAACCTATGCAAAAACACCTGAACCAGCCACTTAAGATCTCCATGGACCTTTAGTAATCCCGGAAAGGTTTGTTAGAGCAGGGTTGGCATGGAACAGGAAGGTTGAGCTTCAAGGACAGCATTGGGCAAGAGTTAAGTTGGTCTGATTAAGAGTCAACACAAAAGTACTCTGATATCCCTGAGGTCTGTTAGGAGCAAGAGTGGAGAGCTCATGTGAGCTCTGTTTATTGGTCGTATCATATCTCAGCCTTGACTTGTCAGAAAGATATTCAGCATGCACAAACCCCATACATATGCGAGCCATCTGTGACATGTTTCATGCATCACCAACTAATCAGCCAACTAACACAGTTGGCTCTTGCATTTAAATGTTTGACTTTGATTTGCACAATACCATTCTTTGAGATGTGATAAATAATAGAAAGAAATGTTCAAACGGTCTGTGCCAGCTCAGACTGCATCGTGAACCCATCCGCTGGCGATATGTTCACATTCTGCCTTGGGGGATGATACGGAATGAACATGTTTGTGGCAAATTTCTGGAATCTGTGCCGAAACAGAGACGGATACAATAGCAAGTAAAGATTATTTATTTAAGTCGATCAGATGAGAACACAGGTCAGGGAGACAAACACTCAGATGAAGATGTGACGCAGGGATCTTGATAGGCAACCCGGAGATGGTGTGCGGAGATAGGTGTGCTCAGGAACCAGGAACAATAAACAATCCAGACGAGAGAAGAACAACAGCGAGAATCCACGAAGACGAAATCCACACGGGGAACGAGAGAGAGAGCCACACAGGAACAGGACACAACACCGGGGAAGCCACAACGATCTGACAACATGAATTGGAGATTACTGAACATATAAAGGGAACGGGAATTGATCACAGCTGGCGCTGATAATCAACCAGATTGGGTAACCACGCCCCACACACACACACACACACACACACTCACATACAAACACATCAGAATGAGACAGCGGATTCATGAACCGTGACAGTACCCCCCCACCCCCCCCCCCCCCCCCTAGGAACGCCTCCTGGCGTTCCCAGCCAAACCTACCTGCCGATTGTAATCATCGATAAGGGAGTGATCCAGAATGTCCCTAGCAGGTACCCAACTTCTCTCCTCCAGACCGTAACCTTCCCAGTCCACCAAGTACTGAAATCCGCGTCCCCTCCGCCTCGAGTCCAGAATACGACGTACCGAATAAGTAAGTTCCCCATCTACGAGTCGCGGCGGGGGGGGGAACCGGGACAGGCGGATTAATACGAGAAAAAAAACACGGGCTTGATCTTTGACACATGAAAGGCGGGATGGAATTCTCCTGTACGCCGGAGGAAGTTTGAGTCGGACTGTCACAGGACTAATGATCTTAGTGACAGGGAACGGGCCAATAAATTTGGGAGCTAACTTGTTGGAAACGGAACGGAGCGGAATGTTCTTTAGTGGTAGAAAGCCACACTTTTTGACCCACGATGTATACGGGGGCTTTGACCGGTGGCGATCGGCCTTAGCCTTCATGCGCCTCCCCACCTGGAGCAGAGTCTCACGGGCTCTGTTCCAAGTGCGGGTGACATTCTGGACGAAGGCTGTAGTGCGGAAGGGACCGCGACCTCGGATTCCAGACTCGGAAAAATTGGTGGCTGGTACCCTTAAACTACACTTAAACGGAGAGAGGCCCGTAGATGACACTGGTAACGAGTTATGTGCGTACTCAACCATAGAAAGTTGTTGGCTCCAGGACGAAGGATTCTTGGCTACCAACATCGCAACATTCTCTCCAAATCCTGGTTGGCTCGCTCGGACTGACCATTGCTCTGGGGATGGTGACCCGAAGACAGACTGACCGTGGTGGCTCCTAATAACCTACAAAACTCTTGCCAGAAATTTGGACACAAATTGGGAACCCCTGTCAGAAACTCGTCCATCGGGAGGCCATGTAACCGAAAGATGTGATCAATGACAGTGACCGCTGTCTCCTTGGCTGAAGGTAATTTGGGCAAGGGGATAAAATGTGCCGCCCTTCGAGAACCGGTCCACTACGGTTTAAAACAACCGTCATGCCATTAGAGGGCGGGAGGGCGGTGACAAAATCTAGCGCTATGTGGGACCAGGGTCTCGAAGGGACAGGACAGCGGTCGGAGTAACCCACCAGGAGGTCGGTTAGACATCTTACTAGTGGCACAAACGAGCAAGCCAGAACAAAATTGTGAATATCGCGAGCCATTAATGGCCACCAGAATCGTTGCTTCACCAAACAGCTGGTGCGATTTACCCCTGGATGACAAGCCACGTTGGAGCAATGACCCCATCGAATAACGTCGGACCGTAACCCCTCCGGAACAAACAAACGACTCGGTGGGCAACCGGGCGGAGGGTTACCCTTCTAAGGCTGTCTTGACCTTCGACTCGACCTCCCATGTGAGTGTGGAGATAACTACTTTCTCAGGTAAAATGCACTCGGGGAGTAACCAGGCGTTCGGATGGATCAAAAATACGAGATAAAGCGTCGGGTTTGATGTTTTTGGAACCCGGGCGGTACGAGAGAACAAAATCAAAACGTCCGAAAAAAAGTGCCCACCGAGCCTGCCTGGAGTTGAGTCTTTTAGCAGATCTAATATATTCAAGGTTCTTATGATCGGTCCAAATGATAAAAGGTACCCCGACCCCTCTAACCAATGACGCCACTCCTCCAAGGCTAACTTGACCGCCAACAATTCTCTGTTACCAATGTCATAGTTACATAAGGCAGGTGATAAACGGTGGGAAAAAACGCACAGGGATGCATCTTGTCGTCTGAGGAAGTGCGTTGGGAAAGAACTGCACCTACCCCACCTCTGACGCATCGATCTCCACCACGAAACTGACGTGTGGGATCAGGGGGGTGACAAGAATGGGAGCTGAACTGAAACGGCTCTTGAGGTTGGCGAATACTGTCTCCGCAGTATCGGACCACCTGAACGTCGTTCTGGGGGAGGTCAAGGCAGTCAGAGGTGCTGCTAGTTGGCTGAAATTGTGAATGAATCGCCGATAGAAATTGGCGAACCCCAGAAACCGCTGTAGGGCCTTACGGGAATCTGGGCTTGGCCAATCCATCACCGCCTTAACCTTGTCAGGATCCCATGCGCATTCCCTCAGAGGAGATGATGTACCTAAGAAAGAAACAGACTGTGCATGAAAATCGCATTTCTCCGCCTTGACAAAAAGACCATTCTCAAGCAGCCTCTGAAGCACTCGTCTGCGTGTTTGAACGTTGTTCATGGAGAGATGAAGAAAAAATCAATATGTCATCCAGGTAAACATATTTGAACTGATCTACCATGTCTCTCAACACGTCATTGACGAGTGCCTGGAAAACCGCTGGGGAGTTGGAAAGGCATGACCAAGTATTCAAAATGCCCCTGGAGGTATTAAACGCGGTTTTCCATTCATCACCCTTCCTGATGCGAACCAAATAATAAGCATTACGTAAGTCCAATTTTATGTAAACGGATGCTCCCTGCAACCTCTCGAAAGCTGAAGACATCAACGGCAAAGGATAAGTGTTCTTTACCGTGATGTTATTCAACTCCGGTAATCGATACAAGGTCGCAGAGAACCATCCTTCTTCCCAACAAAAAGAACCCGCCCCCGCGGGAGAAGAGGAAGGCTGAATGAACCCAGATGCTAAAGAATCAGAAATATAATTCTCCATGGCCTCCCTCTCAGGAACAGAAAGAGAGTAAAGTTTGCCCTTAGGCGGAGACTTACCTGGCAGTAAATCTATAGCACAGTCATAGGGACGATGCGGAGGAAGAGAAGCAGCACGAGACTTACTGAACACCTCCTTCAGGTCGAGGTACTCTGCGGGCACGTTAGACAAATCCGCTGCCTTCTTCTGAAACACAGAACCAGACACAGACGAACAGGCAGACCTCAAACAAAACTCATGACAGTGGTTACTCCATGTGGAAATATAATTATTGCGCCAGTCGACCCGAGGGTTGTGAATCGTGAGCCATGGGTGTCCCAGAACCACCGGTGCCAATGGTGAGTCCATGAGGAGGAATGATATGATTTCAGTGTGATTGCCAGATGTGATAAGTGTGATGGGTTCAGTAGAGTGGGAAATCCTGGGAAGTTCTTGTCCATTGAGTGCGTTGACAGATATCTGGTGCGTGAGAGAGGTGATGGGAATCCGGAGTTTGAGTGCGAGTTTGAAGTCCATAAAATTACCCTCTGCTCCCGAATCCAGTAGTGCTTGAGTGTTGTGCGTGCGGGTTGCCCATCTCAATCTTACCGGGAGGAGGGTCGATGATGGTGATGAGGTCTTCTCGGCGGAGATCCCACCCGATAGTAGCCTCATACTTACTACCGGGCTTGCTCTTTTACCGGACAGGAATAGAGAAAGTGGCCAGCCTTACCACAGTACAGGCAGAGTCCTTGGGATCTCCGCCTCTCCCTCTCCTCCCGGGAAAGCCGAGCTCTCCCTACCTGCATGGGCTCATGGTCGAAAACTGGGCTGACCGCGTTCCCGCCGTTGGTCCGTGGGTCCTCTGTGGGGTACTGGGGTCGATTAGAACGTGCCCGTTGCGTCACACGATTTAGACGAGCATCGACCCTCAACGCTAGCTCCACCAGGCATTCAGGATCTGGGAAGGTCCAAAATGTAAATCTCCTTTGAATGCGGTCAGCCAACCCATGCAGGAACATGTCCCACTGCGCCTCCTCGTTCCAATGGCACTCTGCGGCCAGGGTGCGGAATTGGATCGAATAATCCGACACCGAGCCATCACCTTGGCGTAGATCAGCGAGTAATCTGGCCGCCTCCTACCCGCCACCGCCCGATCAAAAACTCTTCTCATCTCGTGGAGAGTGCCAGGAAGAGGAGCAACAGTTGTCTTGATTTTCCCACACCGCCGTCCCCAGAGAGCCGCCTTACCCGACAGTAGTGTAAGAACAAACGCTACTTTAGACTCCTCCCGGTTAAAGGTCCGTGGCTGCAATGCGAAGTGCATGGAACATCTCGTGAGAAAGGCTCGGCAGTAGTCGGGATCACCTGAATAGCCCTCAGGCGTTGGCAGACGAGGCTCAGGTTGATCTCCGGTCTGGTGGGGGGGGGGGGGGGCTGGGGGGGCGGTGTGGGCGGCGCAGCGGGAACACGTAAAAATTTTAACTGTTGGGTGAGCTCGGACACCTGCGTCACGAGTGCTTGAACCGCGCGACCTGTGTTTGAGATGTGCTCCTCTTGCTGATCCATTCTTGTGACGCTGTGCGCGATGAAGTCGTTCAAACTGGTCGTACTTGCTGCATCCATGGTTGGTCAGATCGTTCTGTGCCGAAACAGAGACGGATACAATAGCAAGTAAAAGATTATTTATTTAAGTCGATCAGATGAGAACACAGGTCAGGGAGACAAACACTCAGATGAAGATGTGACGCAGGGATCTTGATAGGCAACCCGGAGATGGTGTGCGGAGATAGGTGTGCTCAGGAACCAGGAACAATAAACAATCCAGACGAGAGAAGAACAACAGCGAGAATCCACGAAGACGAAATCCACACGGGGAACGAGAGAGAGAGCCACACAGGAACAGGACACAACACCGGGGAAGCCACAACGATCTGACAACATGAATTGGAGATTACTGAACATATAAAGGGAACGGGAATTGATCACAGCTGGCGCAGATAATCAACCAGATTGGGTAACCACGCCCACACAGACACACACACACACACATACAAACACATCAGAATGAGACAGCGGATTCATGAACCGTGACAGAATCGCACGAGAAACAAAACATGACAGAAGCAGATGGCGTTTCACCCCGGTGCACTCTGTCATTAAACCTACATTAACATTTCGTAAGCATGTCTTTCTGTTTGTGACAAATGATATCTGGAAATGAAGCCATGATGTCAGTGTTGGGTTGTCACCAGTTATTTCGATTATACAGCTTGCAAGCAGGTTATGTTAAAGTCGTACACGTTCACCAAACACCAAAATAGTTACCATAATCCTACATAGTCAAAGTTTATGAGACATTAAGGTACACTTACAAGTGAATTTCAGTAGCAGACATGGCTTTTCCTCTGTGACAAGGGAAAACTCAGTACGAATGAGTCATGCTTTATATAATCTCACTGGGGCAATGAGACTTGCTGATATTGGTACAATGGATTGTTTCGCAATCGCATGTAAATTGAATCCATTCACATGGCAGTGCATTACTTTCGTTCCTGCGCAAACACCTGCTCCCTTTGGGAGGAACAATCGTCCAAAATGATACTGGACACAGTAGGGGACATAGGGTAATATTTTACTTTCACGTCCAATGAAGGGAAGAACAACAGCATATCGATAACTAGATTTGCATTCCCTGAGGAAATAACCAGTGCTTGTAGAACCGCATCAAAGTTTTATGCAAGTCTTGCTACGTATAATGAAAGCCTGCATCAGACCTGTTTAGCTGTTATCTCAATTTTACTTCGCTTGAAAATTAATACACAATACACTGGCTATAGCTGGATTTACAAATTGGTGGATTGATTTATTAGAAACACCACTTGCTACTAAAACACTGCAAGATATCTCCTGGTTGCAAATTATAAATTGCATATCTCTCACTTTAGGTGACCTTAAATGGCCTATGAACCATACATTCAACCACAGCTTTTCCAAAGCATAACATACCAACATAATGTCAAGCAGAGCATTATTTTTAATTATTTTAGCAGTATAGGAATGCACACAGAGTGCAAACTTTCACGGTTCTTGTCACAAATATCTAGAGGCCCTCTGCTAGCCAGCAATGTATTTCTGTCCATAGCTGAAACAGCTTGCACCCAAATCTCAAGCTGGCTACTTAACTGAGTGTCGAGGCCTAGACCGAATGAGTCAGCGTGCAGTTGTTGATATCATCTTTGGACCATCTAACAAAAGAACTTTCTTTTTTTGTCATGCAAAAAAGAAAAGACTGTGCATGTCTTTAATTTGTTTCTTTAATTTGGTAACTGGCCTTTTACTTGCTGTAGGGTGCATGTGGTATCTCGAGCTCACAGGTCAATGGAAATGACTGGGCCTGAGATCCCTCCAATAATCTCACTGGACCTTCGTGCCATTTGAATTCCAGGATGCTGTAGTCGGTTCACTGCAGTTGCCGTCAGTTACATGGATGAGGGCCATGGAATTCTCTGCTCTCTTAAATTAAATCTTCAGGCTTGTTCAACTGCTCCAGTGAGGACGGGTAAAGGGTTGGAGGGGGTTTGTGGGTGTGGATTAAGCTTTGCTTCTGCTCTGTACTCCTGACTCCTGACTCCCTCGATCTGCTACTTTTAACAATCCGGCTCTAATTTGGACTCTGTTCAAATGGTGTTTTTATTCAAAAAGAAATCATTGACAAATGGTTCTTTCTCATATGGAATGTGTCTACACCAGTCATTCACAAGATTGGCACCCAGCTCTACAAACGCATGCCTGAGCCCAAGATGGATTGGATGGCCACATGCTTTGAAAATTGAAGGCTTTCTGCTGTCTTGATAATTTCATACTTGATACATCTGTTACAATCTCCAAATGTTACCATGCCTAGTTTTTTTAAGTCTTGTTTGAAAGAAATCATCCAGGCATCACATGAGAGAGAGAGAGAGCTGCATTACATTTTTCATCTTTTATGAAGACAAAGAGATGGCATCTTTCCACTATCTGCTAAAATGGTGAACGGTACCAAACAACTTGTCTTATATAACGAATGACTATTCAATATTCTCAGAAATCAGTGGAAATGAATTCACATTCATCATCCACATCCATCCATACAAAGTTCTGAAGTTCCTTTCATTTTATCTGGTATTCTTGTACTGGCTGGTGAAAATCTAGTTGCATATGTATCCAGCTGGCCTGTTTTAGATTAGTATAATAGCTATATCTGTGGCATGTGAACATTTTGTGCAGGTTTTTGCATGTATGCACAACTGATGGTGATTTGGCATGCAACATAGTGAGTGTGGTGCATGTTCAATTAGTGAATCAGGGTGGTACAGGGTGGTGCAGATGAAAAATGAACACATTTACATTTTCAATTAGAGCAGTTTACTATGACAAACAACAGCAGGAAACCTGATCCTAACACACTATTCATTATTTTTCTGACACTACTAATAAGTTGTCACTAGCAAAACAAAAAGGTATTTTTTTTTTTTCAGACATTACCAGTACCATGGCAATACCATTGTTTGGTAGGGATACTCAAAAGCACTGGACAATACTTCACAATAACAGTGATAACTTCACAATAACTGAACCTTAATTTCTTCAAAATCCCTCCCATCTAACGTTTTCACCTATACTGCGTGTTTCGCCTTTGACAAATCCCATAATTTGACATATGGCATCCAGCTTAAACTTTCAGTGGTGGTTTTGTCTACCGTCCATTCAAAAAAGTATATACTTATTCTCTTCTGTCCTCCTTTGTAAGTTTTTGTGAGTGGGTAGAGTTGTTTTGATAACCTTCATGCACTCAAGGCTTTGTGGAAAGAGGGAGAGTGAGATGACAGTAATATATTCCAGCTGTATTGGACTGTCTTCATGTTCATCAGGAATAGTTGCCTTGCCTGAGCAGAACTCACAGTGCATGAGGGAGGTTTGCTGTCTGACACCGGGAGTTCATCATTAACTAATGGCAGACGCACCTGTCTGGGTGTCTGATCCATGCGTCTGAGAGTTACTCTAATTGATATATTAGTAAAGATTAGATGCACTAAGAAACGAATGAATCAACAGGTCCATTTAAAGATCTGATCATATGATGAACAAAAGGAAATTAGGCACAATTAGTCCAAGAGCATTCCACATTTCTTTAGCCTCTGTGAGTTCAGATGTGCCAGCGGGGACTTTCGGTAGTGTCACATAGCCAAACTTTTATCATGAAGTCTGGCCTATTTTACAGCTTATTCTGGCCCAGAATTGTCCACTTAGACTTTGAAAAATTAAGCGGCCTGTGTACTTTTTTGTTATTACGTGCTGTTTAGAAGCAAATTTTTCTGAAATAATTTGTCCAAGCTCATTTGAAAAACATTCCTGTTACTTATGACAACAAGTTGCTTCTTGCATGCTTAATGGCACTTTTAGAGCAAAATTTACAGTGAATGGCACTAACAGAGTATTTGGTTTTCTCCAAATCAGATGAACATGAATATGGAAACATTTTATTGTTTGTTTTTGTAGTTGTCGCATTCACACCTACACTAAACCCAACCTTGAATCTAACCAGTAGTGTTAACAAAAGCAAATATGACACAAACAAAGCAACTACACACCTTTAACTTGCTTCTACAAGTCTTTGAGCTCTTTTATTGTGACTTGAGTTTCATGGGACTATATCACAAGTGCAATGCTATACCAGGTGAGCTACTGAGCAAGCTTACCACAACATAAAAGCCTCACAAATGGAACTGGTTATGTGATACAAATGTTAAAATGCTTTAGTTAAAAGTAATATGAGGTCATAACATACAGTAGTATTGTGCAAAGAACTGTGCAAAAATAAGTGTCATTAATGGATAATCTGCTTCGGTAATCATAATTTGTGTGAAAAGCAATAAGTTATTGCTGTTTTATTGGCACTAGTGTTTATTTCAGCTGGAAACTGCACTGAATTGTTGTTCAGTGTAGGTATTTTTTGGAGTCCCGCAAGAAGCACGTTTTTCTAATGAGCCTATGTTGGAAATAACTTATACCATAATATTGGTATCATGGATTGAACAGAGCATGAGACGTACGGATACATGTGCAAGGCTTTATTGCAGAGGTGTGGTCAAAAAACGAGCAAGGGTCAGATAACAACACTGGTACATCTCAAGCAAGGCAAAGAATAATCCTAGGGCTGGAGTAGGTCTTCAATCAGTGAACAGTATCCAGAGCAGTAGTCTAGGCAAGGTGCAAACAGAGTCCAAACGACAAGGCAAGAGAATAAAGGCAAACAGGAAATCAGGCAAAGAGGCAATATAACAAAACTAGACTAAGACTAGAATTAGGAACCTAACACAAAACTAGGAGAGGGCTCCGTAACGTTGCTATCACTAACGTAGCAATATGCGCAAATAATACTCGGCAGTGAGAAAGAGGAAGCCCATGGCTTATGTAGCATGTCTAATTGGAATTAGCTGTGTGTGTGTAATCAGTGCAATGCATTCTTGGGTTTTTTGTCTTGAAAAATAATTCAATTATATTATCCAACTGTAATCAGTTATTATATACACTGATTGTGCTGTCTAGCAAGTCAACTTGCTGATATTCTGGAATTTTAGACAAATAAATGTTGTTTTACTGTGTAAAAACATACAATATGCATCAAATACTTATTTATATACATAAATATACATTAATGTATAGACAAGATAAAGCAGTGCAGATGCTGTGACTGTGTTCCCAGTCATAAATTGAACCATTAACAGAATATATGATTTGACGATATATTGCACTGATAATTAAGTAGGCATGAAGGTTGAAACTGATCAATTGCACAACAGCCAGCAGCGTAAGAGTAAACAGCCAAGAGAAAAATATGTAACATATGAAAATACTTTAAACAGTATATGAGTACTCTGCATGCTCTGAAAAGTATGGTAGTGATGACATCATCGTAAAATGCTGTCATCGCACTGTCGATTTACAGAAAAAAAAGATGCTTTTCAAAGTGAAAATAAAAACTGTTGAATATCCACCAATGAGGCAGATATTGTTCAAATTAAAACATTTCAGAAATGTAACACCACTGTTTCTCTGCCTAGGCATCCTAGTCCAAACAAAAATCACTCCAAGCAAAACATTTGACATTTTAGGAGGTCACAAACCCCAGAGCACAGTGTTAATGATTTAATTATTTTTATTTTTAAGTTCTTACAATGTTTAGTTTAGTCAATTTATTCTTGAATTTTGTATGTCATTTCATTTTATTTTGTATTTAACGGACTTTTATTTGACGGTATTGGCGGAGGATATAATCAGTCCGTGCCAAATTTCAGTACGGAACGAAATCAGAGCACAGTCACGTTTCGAAGGTTCACGGTTTATAAGGAGTTAAAAATTAGCTCCTTTTAAATGGAGAGACAATTTTTTAATTTCTTGTTACCTGTTTATTTTTGTATTTACAAATATGTTTGAATAAGTGATGTTTATTTACTTGTGTTTGTTTATGTGTTTATTTTTTTATTGTTTTTCTCGTGTCAGCTCGGTTGATTCTCACGGAGTAAGAAAGTATTACGTCTTACGGATATCGGCGATCAAATCAGTGGCGAGCATTCAAATAGTGTGTCACCAGTTGGAGAGTCGTTTCTTTTATTAAACAGGGAGCTACAGTAAGATTGCCATTGTCCGCGATGCTGCTTCAAGGAACGCCATGATTTGTGAAGGAACTTTGGTCTCGTTGCGTTCGTCGCGGATCGTGAGTCTTAACGGACCAAGATTAAAGCGAATTCAGCGGATGGCTGTATAAAGTCCATGGGGTAAATGGACCATTGGACTACTCAAAGAAGGAGAACTGTTTCAAAGCTTGGTGGATCGATATACCAAAGAATGATTAATTCTGAAGGGGCCAAATCTTTTTTTGTTTATCGTGCGTGATTTAAAGTAATGGACATTGCCAATGCAGTTCACCTGTTTGGACTAAAGTACCCAATTAATAGTTTTGCATTTAAGAGTTAATGTTTAACATTGTGGTTAAAGTGAATTTGTTGAAGTGTTGAAATCTTGATGATTGTGAAATGTGAATAGTGTATTTTGGTGATTGCAAATATGCATGTCAAAATCAGACACGGCCAAAGGAAGGGACATGGGCAAGTTGACGCAAAATAGAAAATTCAAAGTGAAAATAAGGTTCAAAACGGGCACCTGTTTCCTTCGAAAAATGTAGCCTTAAGCAAGAAAGAGCATAAGGAGAGAGAAAAGGAGTATCTTTATATTGACCTGGAAAATGGAAGCTTGTTGTGCACGTGGCATCTTAAATTGGATATCGGAAACTCAGTTCTATTTTAATTGATACTGGAGGTGGCTAAAAATAAGGTCTGGGTGCTTATGGAGAGGCACAGTTTTACCTGCTGTTGGTGAGAAGAAAAATGGATGCATGTGAAGCAGTTACAATTGATATCATTAAAATCGTCAATGAAAGGATAACAGGTGTAGATGGAGATTTTAATGCTGAAAGTGAAAGAAGCCGTCTTCGTACTTTATTAGATCGTCAGTATGCTCGTTCAATTTTTGGTTCAACAGTTTCACAAGTTAGTCAGGAAATTAGTAATTCTAGTCGTCGCTCTGTAGTATCAAACTTAGAAGCCAAACGTCTAGATGCTGTAGCAGCCAAGCAAGCTGCATATAATGTTCTAATGGAAGAGTCAAAGCAAAAGGAAAAAATAAAACAGCTAGAAGAACAGCACAAAAAGGCTCTTGAAGTTGAGTTAAAAGAATTAGCGCAAATTCAAGCGCAAAAGGATCTGAAAGAAGCTCAAGCCAAACTGGAAGTCTACAGCCAAGAAGTTGAGAAAGAAAAGGCTAGCTTTTCTGAAGATTGTAGTAGTACAGAAGAATCAGAATTCTCTCGAGAAAATGTGAAAAAGAAACCAGGAATTTATCGAAATGTGCATCCTCAAACCACAAAAACATCATAAAGCACCAGCCTGAAATCTCTTCTTGTGCAAGCACTTCAAACGGCAACATGAGCAATTACCGGTCCCAAGCCCCCCATCTTCCAGGTGACCCCATTCATTTCATTGAGTTTAAACAACTTTATGCACTTATATAAGAAAAGTCTTTCTTCTGCTCAAGATGTTCTACCTCAAGAAATATGTGAGTGGTTTGCCAGAAAAAGCCGTGGAAGGCACCTTCTTCTCAGAACCGATGATGAGGCCTTCAAGACTTGGTGTAAGTTAAATGGTCACATGCCAACCATGTCATCCAAAAGCGTTTAGAGAAATTGCAAATCGCCTAATGTTCATCCAAAGGAGATGGGCCAGGCTTTCCATTTTCTAAGTGCGTCAGGGTGCTCTGCCCATGTTAAAGGTCTCCAATTTTAAATGACTATCAAGAGAACCAAAAATTCAAAAATTATTTGGGCATTGAGTGGAATTAAGTTACAATCCTCACTTATCGCGGTATCCACTTTCAAAGAATTTTATTGATAAGAAAATTGCTTGCAATCCAATTACCTCCTTTCATCTTTCTAACTCAGAACTGCTGTTGAAAAAGTAAATCCGAAGAGAGACTAAAAGAAGTAAAGTTTGTTCTTACTACTCAATCAAGCGTAGAGAATCAAGATGTGGTCAAGTCTGAACAAACATCCTGACGCTGATGTAATCACGGCGGACTTTAACAAAGCCAACCTCAGGAGCCATGCCTAACTTTCATCAGCATATTCTGTCCAACCTGAGGAGATACTCTCGAAGCTACACCCAGTTCAAAAATGTACAAAGCCCACGACTGCCGGCTTTAGAAAATCAGCATGTCGCCATTTTCTCACACCGGAATACAAACAGAGTTCAGGCCCCCCGGTGAAGCGATGACGCGCTGGTCCTGACTCTGGCCACCTACAAGCGTCTCTTGATGACGTCGACTGGGATGTTTCGGGCGAGTTCATCTGACGTCAGCGAATTCACGGAAGGTAATTGAGCTTTGTCTCCACGCCACTATAACCGAACAGTCACTGAAACGGTAACAATAAAACTTTCCATCAGAAAACGTGTGGACAGAACATCGTGATGCGGTTAAATCGCACTGCCGCATACAACGCCGGTATTTTGTCAGGAAACATGAGTAGTACAAGAATGCTACTCTCTCCGTCGGGGTTAGAGCCGCAAAATGCCGGCAGTGAGAAAATTGGTCACATTTCCCTAATGTTCGACGCATCAGGGACTGAAAATCTGTTCCTCTGGAAACAACTCCTCTGCAGAGGTGAAAGCATCCGTTGCTGCCAAAGGATAACACTTACGGCCGCTTTGAAGGAAATGGCGGCGCGACTCTGCTCAGCGTTCAGAGCAGAGACAGAGCAGCGATGATCTGTATTCACTCTTCGGAGGACGAGGTTCGAAGGGAACTAAAGAAGTGCGTCAGGAAAGCAGCAGGCCAGGGATTACTGCCACTCTGAGGCTGTGCTGATCAGCTTGCTGGTTTGTTTACATCCATATTTAAAGTCCCTCGCTACCTCTGTTGTTCCCACCCCATTAAAAAATTTTAATCCCTGTATGACTACCCTCTTCTGAATGAAGTCCAGTTGCCCTCACATCGACAGTCATGAAGGTTTTTGAAACTTAAAGAAACACATTTGCTCCTCCATCCCCGCTACTTTGGACCCTCTTCAGTTTGCCTATCGGCCAAATAGGTCCTGATGATGATTGGTACTGCACTCCTCCCTCATCACATCGACAGCAAGAGCAACAGAGGCTGCTATTATAGACTATAGCTCAGCTTTCAACACTATAGTCCCCACCAGCTGGCAGTTAAACTCTCATACCTCGGCATACCTCTTCACTTTGTGACTGGTCAAGATTTCTCACCGCCAGACCACAAGTGGTGAAAGTCGGCCAGTTCACCTCCAACTCCATCACCCTAATAGGAGCCCCACAGGGCTGTGCGAGTCCCTTGCTATACTCTCTATACACCCACGACTGCGTGTCCTCTCCTACTTCCATCATTAAATTTGCTGAGAACTGTGGTTTGCCTCATTAACAACAATGATAGGCCGCATGGATGAGGTAGAGAGACTCACATATGGTGCCAGGACAACTGTCTCTCTCTGACGTGAGCAAAACTAAGGAGCTGATCGTGGATTCAGGAAGAGACAGCAGCAGCCCTACACTCCTCTTATGATCAGTGACCCCTGTGGAGAGGGTGAGTTGCTTCAACCTCGGTTACCTCGAGGACCTGACATGGACTACACACTTTGCTCAGGTTAAGAAAGCCAGGCAAAGTAACTACGACAGCAGAACAGGGTTCACCAGCAATCCTGAAAACTTTCTATTCAGGGGCCATAGAAAGCGACTGACTCAGTGCATCTCAGTGTGGTATGGTAATTCCTCAAACCAGGACGCAAAGCTCTAAGAGAGTCGTGCGCCTGGCTAGCGCATCTCAGGGTCTGCTCTCCCCTCTCTGCAGACATCTACCTCAAAGTGCAAAAAAGCTGCTAAAATTCAAGGACTCAAACCACCCGGCAACCATCTTTTCTGTTCTTGGCAAGCGCTCAGGACATGATCAAAAATGAGAGACTGAGGAGGAGCTTCTTCCCTCAGCCATCGCTCCTTAACACAAACTAGTTTCATAAACATTACAAGACTCATTTACTTTTCATCTTCTGTATTGCTGATGTACATACCTGGTCAACCCGTTTGCACATCCCTCTCATCCCTCTGTTCATATTACTATTTATTGAACAAAGCTCCATGCACATTTTACTCTTTATTTCTCCCTTTTTACCTATATATATATATATATATGCTCTTGTGTTGTTACTTTTATTCAATTTTTATTCTCTGTCAGAAAACAATCTGTATAATTTATTATCAGCTTAATAATTGTTCCAATTTTTTGCTCAGTAAATCGTTGGACGAGCGACGGAAATACATCCAAGAGAAGAGGCTTTGTTATGGATGTCTGAAGTCTGGTCACAGTGCAAAGGAGTGTCGCTATCGTCTCATTTGTAATACCTGTAAAAGGAAGCATCCAACTAGTTTGCATGATGACAATTTTGTGAAAATGGAAAGGACTTCATCTTCTGCAGTTCAAACCCAATTTGACTGTGCAATGAATGCAGTGGCTTTAAATGTAGCTGGAGAAGAGCATAATGTGTATACTTCAATGATTGTTCCTGTCTGGGTGTCTGCAAAGCAAAATCCAAACTGTGAAAAGTTGGTATATGCACTACTAGATTCTCAGAGTGATACCACGTTCATTGATAAAGGCGTGAGTGATGCTTTACAAGCAACAACGTTCCCAGTAAAACTTAAGCTTACAACCATGCTTGGAAAAGACACTGTGTTTCAGAGTGAGAGCATATAAGTCCGGTAATTATATTGACTTGCCCCTACTTACACCAAAGATTGTATACCAGCTAATCGTAATCATATTCCTACTTGTAAAGTTGCTAAAAACTGGAATCATCTTGCAGTCATTGCAGGTGAAGTACCTCCATTACAGGACTGATGTTAGTCTACTAATCGGCTACAATTGTTTCGAGATCAATGGCTCCCAGAGAAGTGATATTAGGAGGAGATAATGAGCCCTATGCCATTCGGACAGATCTGGGATGGAGTATAGTAGGTTGTTCTTCACCACATTCTGATTTATTTGAAGTCAGTAGATTGTGCCACCGTACTGTACTTAAGGAACTTCCTTCTATCACACCAGCCAATATAATACGGGTCCTTGAGAATGATTTCAAGGATACCGAAGAAGAGATCACAAAAGTGTCTCAGGATGACATTCTTTTTCTTGAAAAGTTGAAGCAAGGTATACAGAGGAATGATCATGGGCATTACCAAATGCCACTTCCTTTCAAAGTAAGACCCAATTTGCCAAATAATAAACGATACGCCATGGTTAGGCTTGATCATCTTAAAAGAAAGATGGCGAAGGACGAATCGTATAAGAAACGTTACAGTGAGTTTGTGACTGAAATCTTTCAGAGAGGAGATGCTGAGGAAGTGCACAATGACGGCAAGGAACGAGAAACATGGTACTTACCTCATCATGTTGTTTTTCATCCGAAGAAGGTAGACAAACTGCGTGTAGTCTTTGATTGTTCTGCAAGGTATCAAGGTTTCTCTTTAAATGATCATTTACTTCAAGGTCCTGATCTGATAAATAGCTTGCATGGCATCTTAATTCGGTTTCGTCAACATCCCATCGCACTTATGTGTGACATAGAGAAAATGTATCATCAGTTTCATGTAGACGAGTCTGACAGAGACTTTTTGCGATTCTTTTGGTGGAAAGATGGAAACATTAACCAACCAATTTACAAGATCCACATGAAAGTTAATTTATTTGGTGCCGCTTCATCCTCAGGGTGTGCGAACTACGGATTAAAACATATTGCAACTGAAAATAGTGAGTCGTATCCACTAGGTTCACAGTTTGTGCTCAAGAATTTCTATGTTGATGATGGAGTAATCAGTGTGGAGGGTGTAGACCAAGCCATCAAGGTCGCAAATGAGGCAGGAAAACTCTGTGCTATAGGCGGTCTGCGGCTGCACAAATTTGTTTCAAATAACAAAGTTGTATTGGATAGTATTCCTCCTTCAGAAAAGACCTCCGACGTAAGAAGTTTTGATCTTGCATTTGATGAATTGCCTCTAGAAAGAACTCTTGGTATGCAATGGGAAAGAGAATCTGATTGCTTCAAATTCAAAGTTCAGCTGAAAGATCAACCTTCCTCTCGTCGTGGCATATTATCCACTGTTGCTTCTGTTTATGATCCCTTGGGTCTTATAGCACCCGTGCTTTTGAGTGGAAAGAGAATATTGCAAGAAGTGTGTAAGCGTGGCAGTGGATGGGACGATCAAGGTGGGAGCAATGGAAACGAGACTTGCAGAATCTGCAGAAAATAGATTTACCACGCACGTATGCACCTTTTAACTTCGGGAAACCTGTTCAAGCTGAATTGCATCACTTCTCCGATGCTAGTACTCATGGATACGGTCAGTGCTCTTACTTGAGACTTAAGAATACGGAAGGAGATGTTCATTGTGCTATGGTGATGGCAAAGTCAAGAGTTGCACCTCTTAAACTTACAACGGTCCCTAGATTGGAGCTAGCAGCTGCAGTTGTTTCTGTTGAGATAAGCAGTGTCCTAAAGAAAGAATTGGATTATACAGTTATTGAAGAGACCTTCTGGACCGATTCTAAAGTAGTGCTGGGATATATAAGCAATGAAGCGCGTAGATTTCACACTTTTGCTGCAAACCGAGTACAAAGAATACGCCACAATACAACTGTCGAACAGTGGAAATATATTCCAACAGATGAAAATCCCGCTGACCATGCATCAAGGGGTTTGACCGTAAGGGAGCTTCTTGCTTCAAACTGGTTTGTTGGTCCAAAATTTCTGTGGGAGAAGGAAATGCCTATACCTGTTGAACCTGTTCCTGATCTTTTATTAGGAGATCCAGAAGTGAAAACCTTTTGCACTTTGAACACAAATTGTACAGAAAGTTTTAACTTGGTTGATCGTCTCTCAAAATTTTCATCATGGTCAAAGGCAATCAGAGCTGTTGCACGTCTTTTAAGGAGAGTCAACAAAGACAAATCCAGTCATCTTAGCACTGTATCAGAGAAACAAAAGGCAGAACTTTACATAATCAAATGTCTACAAGAAAGTTCTTATAAAAATGAGTTGAAAGAAATAAAGGGTGGAAAAAATGTCTCGTCACGCAGTGCATTATATCCTCTTGACCCTGTTTTAGATGAAGATGGAGTGATTAGGGTGGGAGGAAGACTTGGTCGTTCAAGATATCCGGACTCCGTGAAGCATCCTATAATTGTTCCAAAGAATCATCAGATCACACAAATGATTGTCGCTTACTTTCACGACAAAGTTATGCACCAAGGAAATGGATTCACTCTAAATTATATAAGATCAAACGGTTTTTGGATCCCAGGAATCAATAGAATTGTTACATCCTATATTAGAAGTTGTGTCATTTGCAGAAAGCACAGAAGACCTGTTGAGGAACAGAAAATGGCTGATCTTCCCTCAGAGAGAGTGGATCCATCGCCTCCATTTATGTATACTGGCATGGATTGTTTCGGTCCGTTTTTTGTTAAGTCAGGACGAAGTATGCACAAAAGATACGGCCTTCTGTTGACTTGTCTCTGCTCCCGTGCTGTGCACGTTGAAATGCTTAATGATATGACGACAGATTCCTTCATAAATGCTCTGCGTTGTTTCATCGCCGTAAGAGGCACTGTTCGACAACTAAGATCTGATCAAGGAAGTAATTTTGTGGGAGCAAAAAATGAATTGAAAGCTGCGCTTAAGGAAATGGATACAGAAAGAATAACAGCCTTCCTGTCGGAAAAACAGTGCGAGTTCGTTATGAATGCACCTCATGCAAGTCATGTTGGTGGCATGTGGGAACGTCAAATTAGAACTCTAAGATCCGTACTAAATGTTATTCTTGCACTTCATCCAGGAAGATTAGATGATTCATCTTTAAGAGCCTTTCTTTACGAAGCAATGGCAATTGTAAATAGTAGACCACTAACTGTTGATTGTTTGAATGATCCCAAAAGTCTAAGACCTGTCACTCCAAACCATCTGCTCACATTAAAGTCAGTTGCTGCTTTGCCTCCACCTGGTAAATTTGTCAAGGAAGATGTGTATGCACGGAAAAGATGGAGACATGTACAGTATTTAGCAGAGCAATTCTGGAATCGTTGGCGTAAGGAATATCTTGCGAATATAGCTGCTCGGCAGAAGTGGAATGTATCTAAAATAAATCTTCTAGTCAATGACATTGTGATGGTCAAAGAGGAGGACTTGCCTAGAAATGAATGGAAGCTAGGTAGAATACAGGAAACAATTTCTAGTGTTGATGGACTTGTAAGAAAGGCTAAGGTGCTTCTAGGTGACTCAAAGCTTAATGCAAAAGGTAAGCGTGTTAATAAACCATCTACAATTGAAAGACCAGTGCAAAAACTAGTTTTATTAATGGAGGGAAGTTAAAGTTTTCATTGGGATGCTTCTCTTTGAGATGGTGTAAGGTTATCATTTTAAAATGTCTACATGATTATGCCTTTGAAATTCTCAATTTAAAGTCCTATTGTGTCAAAAAGGTTTGTAAAGGGAAATCATTCGTGCTTGTATATTCGGTGTGAAATTTGAACTCATAATTTGGTGGGAGTGTTAATGATTTAATTATTTTTATTTTTTAAGTTCTTACAATGTTTAGTTTAGTGTCAATTTATTCTTGATATTTTGTATGTCATTTCATTTTATTTTGTATTATGGTAACGGAAGTCTTTTATTTTGACGGTCATTGGCGTGAGCGGATATAATGCGAGTCCGTGCCAAACATTTCAGTACGGAACGAAATCTAGACGCACATGGTCACGATTTCGAAGGTTCACGGTTTATAAGGAGTCTAAAAGGATTTAGCTCCTGGTTTAAATGGAGAACAAGGTATAGTTTTATATTTCTTGTTACCTGTTTATTTTTGTATTATATTCAAATATGTTTGAATAAGTGATGTTTATTTACTTGTGTTTGGTTTCGATGTGTTTATTTATTTGGTATTGTTTTTCTCGTTTGTACAAGCTCTTACGGTTGATTCTCACGGAGTGAGAAAGTGATGTGCTACGTCTTACGGCATTCAACGGCGATCAAATCAGTGGCGAGCATTCAAATAAAGTGTGGGAATCACCAGTTGGAGAGTCATCTATCCTTTTATTAAACCAGGGAGCTACACACAGCATAAGGATCTAGAGGCCTCTCTTGAAATGGCTAACGTTGGTGTGATTTCTTCACAATCAGGCAAGACAGCATAGATGAGGCCCAGCTCTACAAGAAGAACATTTCTACCGACCTCAAATGTGCCTAAGACCATGTGAATGAGAAAGAACATTTTGTGGACCAATGAGTAGACAGAACTTTGATTGAAAATGAGAACCCTTCGATTTGGTTACAACAAACCTCTGCATTCACCCCATTCCAGCGGTGAAACACAGTTGGGGCAGTATGATGTTTTGAGGCTGATTTGATGTCTTTAGACCAGGATAGCTTGCCATCATTGATGAAACTATGTGTTCTGTGCCATATCAGAAAGTTTTCCAAATAATGTCTTCAGGGTGTCCATAAACACACTCAAGTAGGTCTACCACTGAAATGTTAAAGCAGATGAAATGATGGCCAAGTCAAATTCACTTAAGCTAATGAGCAGGACTGATCTGCAGTTACTGGAAATGTTTGTTTGCTAGTATTAATGATTAAGGGGGTCACACCAGATGCTCAAGACAAAGCTTATTTTCCAGCAAAAATATTCACTTTTTTAGTGTAGTACTAAGTCACATTGGAACTGATGATTTCAGTCCATTGGCATTGTCTGTGGGTATGTTGCTTGAGGCTGAGATTAGCGGAGACCTTTCTTTAGCCTATTCTAGACGTTTAACTGATCCAAAATGTTGGAGCCAAATGTAGACAAGCTGTTTAATATTCCATAACAGGCCAAAATATGGTTACATCCTCAGCTTTGTACAATTGTGGCATTGTTCTGCAGAGCAATGTGAATTTTTTCCAAGTTAATGATCTGTTGTCTGTGACCCTCAGCAAACGTTGCTTGGAAAGCACGAGTTTGTAGCCTCCTTTTGCCATCAGCCACTATAAAAAGTTTCATCTCTTTCTCTTGTGTCAGAAGTTCGAACTCTAGAATTTAGAGGCTTTTAAAGCTACTCTCTGATTTATAATGGCAACAAGGCAAAAGAAAGACTCATAAGCAAATAATTTTACTGCACATCCTTTCCATTCCTGTATTCCTCCCTCTACCATAAAATACGGATGCAAACTTCATGACCTCATTTGTTTATGGTTTCCGTGTTGAAGGAGGACACAATGTAGCAACAATTTTCAATCAAGATAACTCCTTATTTACTTAGCCAAAAAGATCCAGTGTAGCTTCTGAGCCCTCACTTTCCATCTCTTTCAAAATGTATTGTCTTTTGTTCTCTCTCTTCATTCTTTCCCATCCAGCCCCTCCCAGTCTCATTGCTAAATCACTCCATAGCATTTACAGTCCAAGCCATTTGGGGATGGGGCAGATCATCTTCATAATTCATAATGATTCATGTGACATCCTTCCTATTAGATATCACTCCTTACTTGTTATTCCACTATCAAGAGTCATAAATTCAAATGCTCTAGAGAGACATACTCATGGTCACAATAGTCACTGTAATGCAGAACATTCACTACATTGCTTAGAGGCTAGCAGATCTAGCCTCCATGCTACTTCTTATAATTTAATTGTCTTCTCTCTACTTTTTGTTAGGGTTAGTAGAATAAGTTGACACAGTTGCAAAGTGACTTATAGTATATTGAAATCATCAGATAATAAGCAGACGGTCTACTGATACTCTAATAACTGCTAGTTGGTATGTAGTTGTAAAGTTACTAATAGTCAGTAGAATGCTAAAGCGGGCTATCAAAATAAAGTGCGACCAAAGAGTTGAAAAGCAACACATGCTGCTGATTGAGTTGTACTGAACCCAGGACATTCCTTCAATGAAAATGATACATTGTCCTCAATATCCTCAAGTTAACCATGTTAAAATTGCTGACACTTTTAATGCCAATAAATGTCCATGCCTCGCATACAGGTTTCCTGAATTTGTTGCTGTTTGTGTCTTCTATTGTAGGTGGTTATGGGGGTTATGGTGCATATGGTGGTGCTGGAAGATTTTACCCAGTGGCTGGAGGTCTGAAACCGGCTAAACCAGGTGCTCATCATCCAGTGAATAGTCAGCAGTGGTTAAAGTGCAGTCAAGTAATTACATATAACCATTAGACCTTCTCTTTAGGTGCTGGGTTACCTGGAGGAGGTCTACCTGGAGGTCCCATTCATTCAACAAGCCTTTTAACGATTTGTATTTTCTTTGTGGCTAAGTATCACAAACTACACAGCTCTCTTCTAAGTCTGATTCTCTTGTTTCAGGTGCTGGTGGAAAGCCTGGTAAAGGAGGTAATATACATCTTTCAGACTCCATTGCACAAAAACATTGTGAATTAAACTTCTTTCGAGAATAATCTAAATGGAAAAAGTAGGTGGGGATCTGACCTCATTTTCATAGGAAACATTTATACAATAAAAACATACAGGTCCCTTTTTAACACCTTTTACAAATAACTTACTCTATTGGTGTTCACGTGGACATGACTCTTTTCCTGGTAATCCAGTTGGCTTGAAGTTGAATTAAGAAACCTTAGATCATGAGCCAAATCAACAAACGTGTCCCCTCTGAGACCCCGCTGGTGGTGTTCGTGTACCGAAAGCCAGAGCATTACTTCAGCATGTCCTTGGCACAATCTAAAAGCAGCATGCAATGTCTGTTCTTCTGTGTTTGATATTGGTTGGAAAAGAGTTAAACAAATAAATGAACAGCCTGAAACATCAGCTTCCAGGCACTGAAATCAGATAAGATGACTTGTTTCATGTCAGAGGGACAGACCAAGTGAGGCAAACTAAATCACTAAGGAATATCTACAGGCCAGATTTGCACCCTAATGTGTTTAGTGATCTGACTGAATGTGTGTTTGTGTTCATTCAGGGCCAGGTGCAGGAGGAACTGGTCCTGGTTCTAGCTTCCCAGGTGCAGTGAATGTATATTTAGCTAATACTGGCTTGAGTTCATTCGAGTGATTAGCCAGCAGTGATAGTCTGGTCTAAGGTAGTCTGACCTTTCAATTGTATGTTAGGCCTTGTCATTCCTCAGACCGGTGTACAAGGACTGGGCCCTGGTGGGGTTGGACCTGGAGGGAAAGCCGCAAAGCCCGGAAAAGCTCCAGTGCCGGGTGAGTGTGGGGGTTTGAAGTTGTATGTATACGTGGAAATAAGCATGATTACAGATCAACTTTTCAATCTTGTTTTTTTCAGGAGTAGGAGTGCCTGGACCGTATCAAGGAGGACTTGTTCCTGGACAAGGTTTGTTAATTTTCCTCTGTTTATGTGCTGCAATATGACCACCAGTCCCACAAGGACTCTGCAAACATTTTCCAAATTTATGGTGAGGATTGTGGGGAACATATGCCGAATTCTGTGAAATGGATCTAGACATGGTAAAATACTGTATGTTCAATTGACCTGAGGATGCTACATGCTTAGGCTAGACACATATTACATGCAAGAATGCAAACCACAAACTACAAATTATTGGCACACTCAAGTGGGGCGATGGAGTTACTTTCAAAGTGTGTAATGGATTATTGAGGTAGCTATTGTTGAACTTCTTTGACTTGCTCAGCAAGATTGACTGCTCCATAACAGCAGTTGACCTAAAGGAGAAAGCACACCAGAGAAGACTCTAATGCCGGCATAGAAACAGGCAGGAATGATGCATTAAATGTATATTGTGCATACGTGCATAGAATAAATTTGTGCCGTTATAAAATTAACCAAGACATCTCATAAACAAAGGTATGTGTAGAACTTGAATGATTTCTCCAAACATCTCTGGGGCTTTCTGTGCTCACAGATTTAGTGCAGGCCTACTAATCAGTCATTTTGATAAAACACTAAACACAATTAAAATTACACACATGGCCTTCATTTGGTCTTGATCACTTGGATTTAAATGATTACAGGCTTCAATGGGCGGGGTGTTCTTCCTGGTGTAGCCACAGGAACTGGACTCAAACCAAAATCAGGTAAACTCTCAATGAAAATGACAGACATTGCAGTGAAATAAACTCTACCGTATCTGACTGAATGATTCTTTCCTATAGCTGCGGGTGGAGGGCAGGGTCTGGTACCAGGTGGTGGTTAGTACATGAGTACATAAACAGAATATTAATAATGATCTCTGGATAGTGTGGAAGTATCTGCAAATCTGAACAACACCTGTGTTCAAAAAGTTTACATTGTCTGTTGACATTCAAACAAATGATCATTTTGTTGTAGGTGGGCGTGGATATGGACCACTGCAACAAGGAGTATTTCATGGATACCCTCTCAAATCTCCCAAATCCCCAGGTAGAACATTTGATTCTTTTGATCAGACTGCACAAATCATGCTCAGCCCAGCTCTGCCACGCCTTGAAAAGAAGCATGTGCCGACTGATTGCATTTGTGGTTATAATATGAGGTTGATAGAATTAAGCAAGAATTTCTTTCATCAAATGCTCCAGATGAAACCCAGCTATATTGGATCAGTGTTTAGACTTTCATCGCTAGTAATCCATTTTATGTGGTTGATTGCTCTCCGGTGCACCGAAACATTGTGTGACTTCTTCTACATGGAGGTTCAGTAGTTGAAGTTCTCAATTAATTAGTTTCGAGCTCTAACCTCAAATGGACGATGTGCTCACTGGAAAGTGATATCTCACTTGGGAAAGTGCCTTGACAAAGTTCATAGTCAAAGTTTTCATAGTCACAACTGAAAATATTTTCCTAAATGTTTCCGTTTGAAGCTTGGAATTAAGTACATATTTGCATGTCTCTCTTATCGGCACATTATCAACCTTAATCATGGACTAGGAATACATCCAGTGAAACTAGGAGAAATTAATTGAGGTATTAATATGTGAGCCTCTTGTGGAAGAGACGTTTCCAAACTTGCGTATTTGTTCTGATAAAACAGGATCCAATGTTGATAAAAATGTGTGGTCAACTTCAACGGTTTAACACTTCACAGGTTTGTGAAAGGGAGCTCGAACGTCAACAATTCAGAGGCTTCTTTGCAATCTAATTTCCCATCCGATTTTTATCTATAGCATTTTATCTGTATGTGGTCTTTGTTCATACTGGTCATGTGTTACTGTAGTTCTCACCAAACTCTACTGTTGTGAGTAGCAATAAAATATACAGGATACAACACAGTTGTTGACACAGTATTTTTGGTATATCTTTAGTATGTCTTGATAAGTCTTATGTCATGACTTGTCCTAACAGGTGCTGGGTTACCCTACACTGGTGGTAAACTTCCATACGGTAGGCTACAGTGGCGTCCTCGATCAAATGCATGTCCTCAATACCTTGTGTATGAGCTTGTGTGCTGATTCTCACCTGCTATGCCAAAGGTTATGGTGGTTTTGGTGGAGGTGCTGGACTCCCTGGTGGGAAAGGAGGAGCTGGCTCCAGGCCCGGTTATCCAACAGGGACTGGTGTGTTATGTCAGAGCCACCATATTTAAATAATTATATAAATACACACACACATATATATATATATATTTATATATTGCGCTAAAACACATGTGTTCTTTACAGGCTATTTTAAAGAACACACCCTATTTTAGCTCAATAATATACAGTATGTATATGAGTGTGTGTATGTATGTCTGAAATGGGATATACTCTATATATATTTAATTAATGCTCACAAAAATAATGTCCCAATGCAAAATATCCCCAATGTTAATGCAAAAATATAAAAATAGATTGTCTTATTTATATAGTCAGATTGTGTGGTGAAATAAAACACACATATGCTCTTGACCTCATGAGATTTACCCTAAAGAGTTGCAAAGATACTGAAATTACTGTAATTTTCCATGGCTGCAAACAGCACGCACACCAGTAACTGATCTGCTGTCTCTGTATATAGGTGTGGGAACTTTAGGGATCTCTGCTGCACAGGCCAAAGCTGCTAAATATGGTAATAATAATTAATTCAATGATTTTAAAGTCCACATGCTTTATCCACAGAACAAAGAAATTAACATTGCGCTTCAGTTGTTTGTGCGTAAGTGTGTTTTTTTTCCAAGAGCTAGTATTAGAAGTTCACTGTCTGCACCCATTTTTTCAGGCACTGGAGCTGGTTTAGGTGGGGCCGGAGCTTTTCCGGGTGGTGCTGGAGGACTTTACCCTGGTGTAGGAGGTAAGGATGCATTTTCCTTTGAAATCCCCTAAAAACACAATCAAAATTTTTTTATTAAAGAAATTGTCCATATTGAAATGCAAGTAATTTACTCAAGTGGCTAGTTTAGTATTTGTATATTTCCTTGGGTGTTGGAGCTGGTTTAGGTGGTGTTGGAGCAGGTGGTGCTGGTGGAGTTTACCCAGGGGCAGGAGGTGAAAAATCATTTTGCTAAAGAATGCTTTAGGATCTGCAATCAGACATTGTTTGTTTAAAGGAAATAATTTACTCACCCATGTGCCATTCCAAAGTGTGGAACACAAATGTCAGTTGTTTTCCAAATAACAACAATTAGTGTTGTTGTTGAGGACAGACCACACTTTATGTAGTTTGTTAAAAGCTTCAAAATCTAAATCCAACTTTAATTTGTCCTACAATTACTTACTATGCTGACACTTGTATCAACAGAAATTTTAAATGAATAAATAAATAATAAAAAAATATAAATTGTATCCATATGTGTGCTCCCTTTTAGAATCTATTGGAACTTAGAAACTACCAGAGTAATTGTACAATCAAATTGCATGCGAAGACATGTTGCAATATGTTTGAGGTCAATGCACATGGGGCATGAGATGTGGCATTCAATGGCCTGTGATATTATTGATGTTTTCTTTTTCCTAAATTTGAATCAAAATGTGGATCTGTCCTCTCTGAGCAGGTACGGGTGTTCTTACCCCAGCGCAAGCTAAAGCAGCTAAATATGGTGAGTACACTGACTGATTATCTTGCTTTATTATGGGGCTCATAACTGACTGATGGGTGATTCAGGCTTGTTGACTGCATTACATAGTCTAGTCAAGTCACCTTTATTTACATAGCGCTTTTAACAATAGAGATTGTGTCAGAGCAGCTTTACAGTATAAAATAGGAAAAATTGTGTATAATAATACAAAAGAACAAAAGTAAACACTCAGTTTCTGGTAAAGTCAGTTCATCATTGATTCAGTGATGTCATCGTCCAGCTCAGTTCAGTTTAAATAGTATGTGGAATCAAGTTGACAATTTTGCTAGAAGTTAAGTGTCCCAAATTAAGGAAGCCAGAAACGACAGCGGCAAGGAACCAAATCTCCATCGGTGACAGAAATTGAGAAAAACCTTGAGAGAAATCAGACTCAGTTGGGGGGGCAGTTCTCCTCTGGCCAGATGAAACCAGCAGTACAATTTCAGTCAGATTGTGCAGAGGAGTCTTCTGGTTCCTGTGGTCTTGTCCCGATGGGGATCTAGGAGACAGTGTCTTCACTGGGGATCTGTCTCTGGGGCTCATCTAGGTGTCCTGATCTCCGCTGACATTCAGGGTTTCGAGGTCATCTCTAGGTGCTGATCCACCATCTGATCTGGACACAAACTGGATCCGGGTAGCTGCAGTGACCATCTGATCGGGATACAGTCTGGATCTGGGTGGCTAATGTGACCTCGGAATAAGAATGAAACAGACTAACATTAGCATAGATGCCATTCTTATGATTTAATAAGTACATTTGGTGTTATGGGAGATGTTCTGGTTTCAATTGACCTAAATAATGCAGACTAAAAATCCTTTAAACGGAATGATAAAAATGTCTTAGTGTGTTATGTGTAAGCCAGGTTAAAGAGATGGGTCTTTAATCTAGATTTAAACTGACAGAGTGTGTCTGTCAGGAACGAGACCGGGATCCAATAGCAGGTGAATAACAAAAATGTATTGAAACAGAAAACAAAAGACTCAGTCCCAAAATCAGCCGGCTGGCATAAACCACCAGAAAATAGCCCACTTCCACAGCGTGACGAACGGACCGACTTCAAACGAGCCAGCAGGGCAGAGAGGCAGCGAGAAGGCAATAGGCAGCCGCCACTGAAATCCAGAGGGAGCACCGGTTGCGAGCAGAGATTAATTGGGAGGGATACCGTGAAGAGACGGGCATACGGGCAGGAAAACGCCAAGGCAGAGATCTGTCCAGAGTCCTAGAGCGGCAGGCGTGTATCTAAAAGGAAGGATAGCGAAAACAGGAGCACCAGACCGACAGGACTGGAAAAAACAAACAAAACAAGACAGTATCAGCTAATATAATCAGCAGAGAGACGAACTGAGCTTCAGAACAACGCATACGGACTGACACAAGACAGCAGACACGAGGGCATGATAAAGGGGAGATAATGAGGACAAAATAGAGTGCAGGTGGGGAGGAAGAATTAGCAGATAGGATAAAAAGGAGGGCGGGGCATAACACACGAAGACAGTGGAGCACATGGCGAGCTGTCAGAACAAAAGACCATGTGCTCCAGAAAAACAAAAGCAAGGCAGCCCCCACTGAGATCGTGACAGTGTCTGCTTCCCGAAGAGTGTTGGGTAGATTCTTCCAGAGTTTGGTAGCTAAATAAGAAAAATTATGCTGCCCGCAGTTGATTTTTATAGTCTAGGTATTATCAAATGGCCAGAGTTTTGAGAACACAGCGGATGTGAAGGACTATAGTGTCATAAGAGAGTGTCCTGGCCAAATTCCCTCCACTGGCCCTTGTCAATCATGTCCTCTTAATAATCCCCATACACTTGATTGGCTCTATGACTCTCCCTCCTCTCCAACTGTAGCTGGTGTGTGGTGAGCGCACTGGCGCCGTAGTCCTGTGGCAGCCGTCACATCATCCAAGTGGATGCTGCACACTGGTGATGGTTGAGGAGAGACCCCCTCACATTATTGTAAAGCACTTTGTGTGTACAACTATACACAATAAAGTGCTATTTAAATGCTTCATTCATTCAATCATAAGAGCTCACGCAAGTACTGAGCCAGTGCAGTGTTGACAGAACCTGGCTAATATGGCCATACATCCTGGTAGTAAGAACTCTAGCTAATGCATTTTGCACCAGCTGGAGTTTAAGCATGCAGATTAACCACCCAATAAAGCATTACAATAATCCAACCTTGAGGTCATGAACGCATGAATTAACGTTTCCGCATTTGACATTGAGAGTGATAGGTCATAATTTAGATATATTTTTTGAGATGGAAAATTCAGTTTTACAAATGCTAGAAACATGACTTTTGAAGAACATGGCAATTCGAAATACACTATATTGCCAAAAGTATTGTCACCCCCTTCTAATGAAAGGTTTGACTACTTTAGTAATTTTCCATGAGTACAAATCTTAATGTGTAAGCCAGAGGTGGAAAGTAACGAATTACATTTACTCGCGTTACTGTAATTGAGTAGCATTTTTGTGTACTTGTACTTTTTTAAGTAATTTTTTTGATCTGTAATTTAACTTTTACTTAAGTATATTTTGTGTGAAGTATTGTACTTCGCTACAATTTAAAACACATTAATTACTGAGTAAAAAAAAAATTGCTCCGTGGAATCAACTGCAGCAAATAATGGGCAGAAGAACAAACTGGCGCTAAAAATCACAAGAAAGATGTAGAAGATCAAGACAGGCGTTATTGGTGCAGACCCAGCTGAAAACCAAACCCCGTCGTACTCTGCTGAAGTTGAACTCGAAGGAAATGAAGTGTACCCCTGGCCATGTTTATGCTCTATTATGCAGTGTAAGCTGTTTGCCTCGGGAGACCGAACTAACAGCTTATAAAATCTCGACATCGCCCCTTCGCAAGCATGTAGAGGTAACGTAAGGTAAATACTTGCATCGTTGCATTGGTGGTTAAAATGAAGCTTTAAGAGTTTAACAAAAGGTTTTGCACAAATGAGTCAAAAAGACAGTGGTGCAGGGTGTGCAATATTGTCTGCGATAATATAGTAATTGTTGTTTTAACGATGTGCGATTTGACATTATCAGTATTTTGCCAAAAACCAAACAAATCACTCTAAACAGTGTGCCAAATCTAGTAGATTAGACTAGTCCGCGTGCATTTGGAGTGCTTTCTTTCACTGCGTGATTCAGTGTTAAAATGAGTTCAGAATGATCACAAGATTGAAGATATAGGGGCAGAAAATTTATATATTTATATAATTTAATATAGTAAGTCAACATCACATGAAGAATGCCGTTTTTCTCAAAAAATCACCATGATTACATAGGCCTGTAGTTTTTATTTTTACAACAGTTCAAAAAACAAAAAGTTAATTAAGAGACTTACGTTTTAGACACCATATTGACTGTTTTTGCTCTATTTCGACAACAAAAATAATTCCAAACACAGCCACCATACACAGTTTTGCGTCTCTGACTCTGAGCAATGACGGTGTTTTGTTCTTGAATGAATTAACGGTTTAAATGATTCCGTTCAATCACAATGACTCACTTATGAGTGACTTGCTGACACCAACTGGTGGTTCTAATTTAACATTTAAAATATCTTTTGATTTTTTTTTTTTTTTTAATTTCAAATGACTATTTAACATTTGTGACCCTGGCATGGAGCACAAAACCAGTCTTAAGTCGCTGGTGTATATTTGTAGCAATAGCCAACAATACATTGTATGGGTTAAAATTATCAATTTTTCTTTTATGCCAAAAATCATTAGCATATTAAGTAAAGATCATGTTCCATTAATATATTTTGTAAATTTCCTACTGTAAATATATCAAAACTAACAGCTTCATTTGAACAACTTTAAAGGAGATTTTCTCAATATTTGGATTTTTTGCACCCTCAGATTCCAGATTTTCAAATATTGTCCTATCATAACAAACCATACATCAATGGAAATATGATTTATTCAGCTTTCAGATGATGTATAAATCGCAATTTAGGAAAATGGACCCTTATGGTTTTGTGGTTCAGGGTCACATTTTATGTCTCTTATTTATCAAAACATTATTTCTGCATTTGTAACTGCAGGCTAAATGTCATGTCAGTGTGTAAATACATATATGCCACTTCAGATGAAGCTTCTGCGTTTCCTCTGCATTGCAAAGATGAATTTAGTTGATACTGATTTAATTTGCCTGGTAACAGCCCAAATGTCTTATTATTCTAATTAACCGATTAATTTAATCAAAAACACCTAGTTTGAGTTTATAGGCCCATATCCAGGTGTGTCAAATCAGTTCCTGGAGGGCCACAACCCTAAAGAGTTTAGTTCCAACCCTGCTCCAATACACACCCATGTAGTTTTCAAATAAGCCTAAATGATTAGTTTAGCTGTATCAGATGTGTTTAATTAGGGTAATATCTACACGGTGTAGGCTGTGGCCCTCCAGGAAACTGAGTTTGATACGCTTGGTCTATCCCATTTTTCCTCCCTCCCTTGAATGTAACTAAGTAATTTTTACTCTGAGAGTACTTTAATGAGTTACTTTTACTTGAGTATATTTTTAGACTGGTACTTTTACTTGTACTTAAGTAAAATTTCATTAATGTAATGGTACTTTTACTTGAGTAGAATATTTTTGTACTCTTTCCACCTCTGGTGTAAGCATATAATGATATTCAAGGGAATGGTGTGCTTCTAATTGTATAGCAACAGTTTGGACAGGACCCTTTTTCTATTCTTACATGACTGTCTCTGTGTATAAGGCAAGGATCAAAGAGAAATTATGATTCAGTCAGTGTGGAAGAACTTGACTGGTCTGCAGAAAGACAAGTCCTAATCCCAGCTGAACACCTCTGGTGTGACTTTAAATGCAGACCTTGAGCCAAAAATTAATCACCAAACACCAATGACTTGTACATATGGGTCAGTTATTTTATACACTTCAAAACTGTTGCAACAGAGGTGGAAATAATTTTTTAAGAACATGAATTATGTTTCCATCTTTGTTGCAACAGTTTGGAAGTGCCCTTTTCTCTTCTAAAGAAGGGGGTGTCCCAGTACTTTTGTCCATAGAATGAATGTACAAGTCATTGGTGTTTGGTGATGAGATTTTGGCTCATTTAAAGTCACACCAGAGATGTTCAGCTGGGATTAGGACTAGGCTTTCTGCAGACCAGTCAAGTTCGTCCACACTGACTGAATCATCATTTCTCTTTGATTCTTGTCTTATACACAGACGCTGTCATGTTAGAATAGAAAAGGGTCCTGTCCAAACTGTTGCTATAAAATTATATATATTTTTTTTGCATACGTGTGTTTTTTCCCCAATAGCTAATATTAGAAGTTCACTGTTTGCACCCATTTTTTTCAGGCACTGGGGCTGGTTTAGGTGGGGCCGGAGCTTTTCCGGGTGGTGCTGGTGGACTTTATCCTGGTGTTGGAGGTAAGGATGCATTTTCCTTTGAAATCCCCAAAAACCTTTTATTAAAGAAATTGTCCATATTGAAATGCAAGTCATTTACTCAAGCAGCTAGTTTAGTATTTGCATATTTCCTTGGGTGTTGGAGCTGGTTTAGGTGGTGTTGGAGCAGGTGGTGCTGGTGGAGTTTACCCAGGGGCAGGAGGTGAAAAATCATTTTGCTAAAGAATGCTTTAGGAGCTGCAATCAGACATTGTTTGTTTAAAGGAAATCATTTACTCACCCATGTGCCATTCCAAAGTGTGGAACACAAATGTCAGTTGGTTTCCAAATAACAACAATTAGTGTTGTTGTTGAGGACAGACCACACTTTATGTTGTTTGTTAAAAGCTTCAAAATCTAAATCCAACTTTAATTTGTCCTACAATTACTTACTGTGCTGACACTTGTATCAACAGAAATTGTAAATAAATAAATAATAAAAAAGTATAATTTTTTTCCATATATGTGCTCCCTTTTAGAATCTATTTGAACTTAGAAACTACCAGAGTAATTGCACAATCAAACATGGCATGCAAAGACATGTTGCAATATGTTTGAGGTCAATGCACATGGGGCATGAGATGTGGCATTCAGTGGCCTGTGATATTATTGATGTTTTCTTTTTCCTAAATTTGAATCAAAATGTGGATCTGTCCTCTCTGAGCAGGTACGGGTGTTCTTACCCCAGCGCAAGCTAAAGCAGCTAAATATGGTGAGTACACTGACTGATTATCTTGCTTTATTATGGGGCTCATAACTGACTGATGGGTGATTCAGGCTTGTTGACTGCATTACATAGTCTAGTCAAGTCACCTTTATTTACATAGCGCTTTTAACAATAGAGATTGTGTCAAAGCAGCTTTACAGTATAAAATAGGAAAAATTGTGTAATAATACAAAAGTAAACATTCTGGTAAAGTCAGTTCATCATTGATTCAGTGATGTCATCGTCCAGCTCAGTTCAGTTTAAATAGTATGTGGAATCAAGTTGACAATTTTGCTAGAAGTTAAGTGTCCCAAATTAAGGAAGCCAGAGACGACAGCGGCAAGGAACCAAAACTCCATCGGTGACAGAAATGGAGAAAAACCTTGAGAGAAATCAGGCTCAGTCGGGGGGGCCAGTTCTCCTCTGGCCAGATGAAACCAGCAGTACAATTCCAGTCAGATTGTGCAGAGGAGTCTTCTTGTTCCTGTGGTTTTGTCCCGATGGGCATCTAGGAGATAGGGTCTTCACTGGGGATCTGTCTCTGGGGCTCATCTAGGTGTCCTGATCTCCGCTGACATTCAGGGCTGTCGAGGTTGTCTCTAGGTGCTTATCCACCATCTGATCTGGACACAAACTGGATCCGGGTGGCTGCAGCCACCATCTGATCTGGATACAGTCTGGATCTGGGTGGCTAAAGTGACCTCGGAATAAGAATGAAACAGACTAATATTAGCAGAGATGCATTCTTCTTATGATTTAATAAGTACATCTAGTCTTATGGGAGATGTCCCTGGTTCTGATTTACCTAAATAATGCAGACTAACAATCCTTTATCGGAATAATAAACATGTCTTTGTGTGTTATGTGTAAGCCAGGTTAAAGAGATGGGTCTTTAATCTAGAGTTAAACTGACAGAGTGTTTCTACTTCCTGAACAGTGTTAGGTAGATTCTTCCAGAGTTTGGGAGGTAAATAGGAAAAGTTCTGCTGCCTAGAGATGATTTTTTTAGTCTAGGTATTATCAAATGGCCAGAGTTTTGAAAACACCGCAGATGTGAAGGACTATAGTGTGATAAGAGCTCACTCAAGTACTGAGCCAGTGCAGTGTTGACAGAACCGGGCTAATATGGCCATACATCCTGGTAGTAAGAACACTAGCTGCTGCATTTTGTACCAGCTGGAGTTTAAGCATGCAGATTAATCACCCAATAAAGCATTACAATAACCCAACCTTGAGGTCATGAACGCATTAATTAACCTTTCTGCATTTGACATTGAGAGTGATAGGTCATAATTTAGATATATTTTTGAGATGGAAAAATGTGGTTTTACAAATGCTAGAAACATGGCTTTTGAAGAACATGGCAATTCAAAATACACTATATTGCCAAAAGTATTGTGTCACCCCCTTCTAATGAAAGGTTTGACTACTTTAGTAATTTCCATGAGTACAAATCTTAGTGTTTAAGCATATAATGATATTCAAGGGAATTGTTTGCTTCTAATTGTATAGCAACCATTTGGACAGGACCCTTTTCTATTCTTACATGACAGTGTCTCTGTGTATAAGGCAAGGATCAAAGAGAAATTATGATTCAGTCAGTGTGGAAGAACTTGACTGGTCTGCAGAAAGCCAAGTCCTAATCCCAGCTGAACACCTCTGGTGTGACTTTAAATGCAGACCTTGAGCCAAAAATTCATCACCAAACACCAATGACTTGTACAGATGGGTCAGTTATTTTATACACTTCAAAACTGTTGCAACAGAGGTGTAAATGCCATTTTTAAATACATGAATTATGTTTCCATCTTTGTTGCCACAGTTTGGAAGTGCCTTTTTCTCTTCTAAAGAAGGGGGTGTCCCAGTACTTTTGTCCATAGAATGAATGTACAAGTCATTGGTGTTTGGTGATGAGTTTTTGGCTCATTTAAAGTCACACCAGAGGTGTTCAGCTGGGATTAGGACTTGGCTTTCTGCAGACCGGTCAAGTTCTTCCACACTGACTGAATCATCATTTCTATTTGATCCTTGCCTTATACAGAGAGGCATTGCCAGGCTAGAATAGAAAAGGGTCCTGTCCAAACTGTTGCTATAAAATTATATAAGTTGTTTGTGCGTAAGTGTGATTTTTTTCCCAATAGCTAATATTAGAAGTTCAAGGTTCAAGGTTCTTTATTATTTGTCACATACACAATCATACGGGGTATAATCAGTAGTGAAATGTAGGTCAAACAGGTCCGCTCAATGGAAAGTGCAAAAAAAATAAAAATAAAATAATAATAATAATAGAAAATAAAATAAAATAACATAAGCAATAAAACAATGAAACATAACACAAGATAATATATAAATATAGGTGAGAATGAAAAAGGGAGCAAATAGTAAAATAAAATGAGTAAGATGTGCAATGAGATAAAATGTGCAATACAGTATACTGTGGATTAATAATATTAATAAAAAAAAACACAGATGTGCAAGAGAATGTGCAAATAGGTTGTACCGGGTATGTACACATAGCAGCAGTGTGGATGATGGAGAATAATGGGTGTGTTTACAGTTTATTAAATTGAGTCCTGTGGATGTAATGATGTTATGAGACTGACAGTTTAGGAGCCTGATGGCCTGAGGGAAGAAACTCCTCCTCAGTCTTTCAGTTTTTGCCATTGTGCTCCTGAAGCGCTTGCCAGATGGCAGTAAACAGAAATGATGGTTACCGGGGTGGGTTGAGTCCTTGATTATTTTAGCAGCTCTGCTTTTGCAGCGTTTGAGGTAGATGACCTGCAGAGAGGGGAGAGCAGACCCTGAGATGCGCTCAGCTAAGCGCACGACTCTCTGTAGAGCTTTGCAGTCCTGGTTTGTGGCATTATTATACCACACTGAGATGCACTGAGTCAGAACACTTTCTATGGCGCCTGAATAGAAAGTTTTCAGGATAGCTGGTGAGACCCTGAATTTTCTCAGCTGTCGCAGATGGTACAGTCTTTGCCTGGCTTTCTTGATCTGTGATTGGATGTGTGCAGTCCAAGTCAGGTCCTCGGAGATGTACTTGAAGCTGCTCACCCTCTCCACAGGGGTCCCACTGATCATGAGAGGAGTGTAGGGCTGCTGCTGTCTCTTCCTGAAGTCTACAATCAGCTCTTTGGTTTTGCTCACGTTCAGAGAGAGACAGTTGTCCTGGCACCATGATGTGAGTCTCTCCACCTCCTGCAAGTATGCGGCCTCATCATTGTTGGAAACGAGGCCCAGAACCACAGTATCATCAGCAAATTTGACAATAGAAGTGGAGCTGTGTGAGGACACGCAGTCGTGGGTGTAGAGAGAGTAGAGCAGGGGGCTCAGGACACAGCCCTGCGGGGCTCCTACGTTCAGAGTGATGGAGTTGGAGGTGAACTGGCCGACTTTCACCACTTGTGGTCTGGCGGTGAGGAAATCTTGAATCCAGTCACAGAGTGAAGTGTTTAGGCCGAGGTCTGAGAGTTTGACAGCCAGCTTGGTGGGGACTATAGTGTTGAAAGCTGAGCTATAGTCTATGAATAGCAGCCTGACATAGTTGCCATTTTTACTGACAATGTGTGTGAGGGACGAATGCAGGACCTGGGAGATGGCATCATCAGTAGACCTATTTGGCCGATAGGCAAACTGAAGAGGGTCCAAGGTAGCAGGGATGGAGGAGCAAATGTGTTTCTTTAAGAGTCTCTCAAAAACCTTCATGACTGTCGATGTGAGGGCAACTGGGCGATAGTCATTCAGGCAAGAGGGTTTACTGTTCTTAGGCACAGGGATTATGACAGATTTTTTAAAAGGTGGGAACAACAGAGGTAGCGACTCATTGAATATTGAAGTAAACAAACCAGCAGCTGATCGCAGGACCTCAGAACGCGGCCAGTAATCCCATCAGGTCCTGCTGCATCCTGACGTTCACTCTCCTTAGTTCTCTCCGAACCTCATCCTCCGACACGGTGATAACATGAACACTGCTCTGTCCGTTGCTTCCTGACGTGCTGACAGACCGAGTCGCGCCGCCATTGTTCAAAGCGGCCGTAGAAAGTGTTTAGCTCTTCTGCCAGTAGCGGATCTGCTCTCGCCTCTGCAGAGGAGTTGTTTCCAGAGGAACAGATGGTCTTCAGTCCCTGCCACATGCGCCGAGAGTCATTGAGCTGGAAATGTGACTCAATTTTCTCCTTGTACCGGCGTTTTAGCGGCTCTAACTGCCCGTCGGAGAGAGTAGCACGATGCTTTGTATTCCTGCATGTTCCCTGACAAAATACCGGTGTTGTATGCGGCAGTGCGATGGTTAACCGCATCACGGATTGATCTGTCCACCCACGGTTTCTGATTTGAGAAAGTCTTTATTGTTACCGTTTCGGTGGCCTGTTCGGTTAGAGTGTTGATAAAGCTTAATGCTACATCCGTGAATTCGCTGACGTCAGATGAACTCGCCCGAAACATGTCCCAGTCGACGTCATCAAGAGACGCCTGGAGCATAACTTCAGAGTGGGGGGACCAGCGCGACACTTCTCTCTCCACCGGGGGAGCCTGAACTATCCGTTGTTTGTATTCCGGTGTGAGGAAAATTGCGACATGATCTGATTTTCCGAAAGCCGGCAGTGAGTGGGCTTTGTAGGCATTTTGAGCGGAGTGTAGCAATGATCGAGTATATTCCGTCCTCTGGTTGGACAGGATATATGCTGGTGAAAGTTCGGCATGACTTTCTTTAGGTTTGCTTTGTTAAAGTCCCCCATAATGATACATGCAGCGTCAGGATGTTTGTTTATATATCCGCTGAGCTCATCATGGAGTTTGGACACAGCCAAGCTAGTATCTGCCTGGGGTGATATGTAGACCAGCAGTAACGACAATTGATGAAAATTCCCGGGGCAGATAGAATGGGCGGCAGATAATGGAGAGATGTTCCAGATGAGGCGAGCAGGAACGCGACAGAATGGAGATATTCCTGGAGTCACACCATTTCTTATTGATCATGAAACACACTCCTCCACCTTTGGTTTTTCCGGCCTCGGCTGATCTGTCCATCCGTAAAACAGAGAAGTTATCAGACGGCGTTACAGCGGTGTCCGGGACCGTCGGCGAGAGCCATGTTTCGGTCAAACAAAGGATATTGCAATCTCTAATGTCCCGTTGGAAACTTATCCTGGCTCTAAGATCGTCCATCTTATTCTCCAAGGATTGTACATTAGCGAGCAGAATACTCGGGAGAGGAGGGCTGTGAGCCCTTCCCCTCAGTCTGTTACGAATTCCAGCACGTTTCCCGCTGTGTTTCTTTCGCCTCCTGCGGTTCTTCAGATGATCATTGTTCAACTCGTTGTTCCGAAGTATCTCCAATGGCCACGCTGGGTCCGTGGATAAAGTGACCTGAGTCAGGTTAGTGCAGCGGTGTCCAATGTCCAAAAGTGTTCTTTTGTCGTACATAATCATTGCAGACGTTACATGTGTAAAAATAGGTAAAAAAACACACATAAAAGCACAAAAAAACACGATTTTGAGCGGAGCTAATTCACAGGCGACTGAACTCAGCAGCGCCACCGGAACTTTTATCTGTTAAGTTCACTGTTTACACACATGCATTTTTTCAGGCACTGGAGCTGGTTTAGGTAGGGCCGGAGCTTATCCGGGTGGTGCTGGTGGACTTTATCCTGGTGTTGGAGGTAAGGATGCATTTTCCTTTGAAATCCCCTAAAACCACAATCAACATTTTTTTATTTAAAGAAATTGTCCATATTGCAATGCAAGTCATTTATTCAAGCAGCTAGTTTAGTATTTGCATATTTCCTTGGGTGTTGGAGCTGGTTTAGGTGGTGTTGGAGCAGGTGGTGCTGGTGGAGTTTACCCAGGGGCAGGAGGTGAAAAATTATTTTGCTAAAGAATGCTTTAGGAGCTGCAATCATACACTGTTTGTTTAAAGGAAATCATTTACTCACCCATGTGCCATTCCAAAATGTGGAACACAAATGTCAGTTGTTTTCCAAATAACAACAATTAGTGTTGTTGTTGAGGACAGACCACACTTTATGTTGTTTGTTAAAAGCTTCAAAATCTAAATCCAACTTTAATTTGTCCTACAATTACTCATTGTGCTGACACTTGTATCAACCTAAATTGTAAATTGATAAATAATAAAAAGTATACATTTTATCCATATGTGTGCTCCCTTTTAGAATCTATTGGAACTTAGAAACTACCAGAGTAATTGTACAATCAAACATTGACATGCAAAGACATGTTGCAATATGTTTGAGGTCAATGCACATGGGGCATGAGATGTGGCATTCAATGGCCTGTGATATTATTGATGTTTTCTTTTTCCTAAATTTGAATCAAAATTGGATCTGTCCTCTCTGAACAGGTACGGGTGTTCTTACCCCAGCGCAAGCTAAAGCAGCTAAATATGGTGAGTACACTGACTGATTATCTTGCTTTATTATGGGGCTCATAACTGACTGATGGGTGATTCAGGCTTGTTGACTGCATTACATAGTCTAGTCAAGTCACCTTTATTTACATAGCACTTTTAACAATAGAGATTGTGTCAAAGCAGCTTTACAGTATAAAATAGTGTGTAATAATACAAAAGGACAACAGTAAACACTCCGTTTCTGGTAAAGTCAGTTCATCATTGATTCAGTGATGTCATCGTCCAGCTCAGTTCAGTTTAAATAGTATGTGGAGTCAAGTTGACAATTTAGCTAGAAGTTAAGTGTCCCAAACTAAGCAAGTCAGATATGACAGTGACAAGGAACCAAAACTCCATCGGTGACAGAAATGGAGAAAAACCTTGAGAGAAATCAGGCTCAGTCGGGAGGGGGGGGGGCAGTTCTCCTCTGGTCAGATGAAACCAGCAGTACAATTCCAGTCAGATTGTGCAAAGGAGTCTTCTGCTTCCTGTGGTCTTGTCCCAATGGGCATCTAGGAGACAGGGTCTTCACTGGGGATCTGTCTCTGGGGCTCATCTAGGTGTCCTGATCTCCACTGACATTCAGGGCTGTCGATGTTGTCTCTACATTTACATTTATGCATTTAGCAGACGTTTTTATCCAAAGCGATCTTACAGTGCATTCAGGTTATTCAGGTTTTTTTTGTCAGTACAGGTTGTTCTGGGAATCAAACCCACAACCTTTGCGCTGCTAACGCAATGCTGTTTCTGGGTGGCTACCACTGAGCCACAGGAACACTAGGGTCTCTAGGACTGATCCACCATCTGATCTGGACACGATTAACAAGTACACTGGTGTTATGGAGATGTTCCGGGTGGTTGAGTGATGCAGTCCAACATCCTTGATCTGGATATGTCTTGGTGTGTAAGTCTGGTTAAAGGATGGGTCTGGTTGGCTAGATTTAACTGACAGAGTGTGTCTGTCAGGAACGAGACCGGATCTCAATAGCAGGGAATAAATCAGCCGGCTGGCATAAACCACCACAGCCCACAGCATAATATTCAAGCCAGCGGGGCAGAGAGGCAGCGAGAAGGCAATAGCACCGCCACTGAAATCCAGAGGAGCGCCGGATGCGAGCAGAGATTAATAGAGGGATACTGTGAAGAGATGGCATACGGGCAGGGAAAAGCCAAGTCAGAGAGCTTCTTATGATTTATCTAAAAGGAAGCATACAAAAGTCATCTGGTGTTATGGGAGATGTTCCTGGTGGAAAAAACAACAAAACAAGACAAATGCGATTTCAGCAGAGAGGACTGGCTTCAGAACAACGCATACGGATACAGACAAAAGCATCCTTTAACATGATAAAGGGGAGATAATAAGAAAGTAACCCATGAAGACAGTTAGTGGGTTATGGCGAGTGTAAGCCAGGTTAAAGAGATAGGTCTTTAATCTAGAACAAATTAAACTGACAGAGTGTGTCTGCTTCCTGAACAGTGTTAGGTAGATTCTTCCAGAGTTTGGGAGGTAAATAGGAAAAGTTCTGCTGCCCACAGTTGATTTTTATAGTCTAGGTATTATCAAATGGCCAGAGTTTTGAGAACACAGCGGATGTGAAGGACTATAGTGTGATAATATATAGTGTCCTGGCCAAATTCCCTCCACTGGCCCTTGTCAATCATGGCCTCCTAATAATCCCCATTCATTGGCTCTTGACTCTTTCTTCTCTCCACCTGGCTGTTGTGTGGTGAGAGCTATGACTCTTTCTTCTCTCCACCTGTAGCTGGTGTGTGGTGAGCGCTCTGGCGCCGTTGTCCTGTGGCAGCCGTAGCATCATCCAAGTGGATGCTGCACACTGATGGTGGTTGAGGAGAGATCCCCCCCACATGATTGTGAAGCACTTTGGGTCTACAACAATATACAATGAAGTGCTATATAAATGCTTCATTCATTCATTCATAAGAGCTCACTCAAGTACTGAGCCAGTGCAGTGTTGATAGAACCGGGCTAATATGGCCATACATCCTGGTAGTAAGAACTCTAGCTGCTGCATTTTGGACCAGCTGGAGTTTGAACATGCAGATTAATCACCCAATAAAGCATTACAATAATCCAACCTTGAGGTCATGAACGCATGAATTAACGTTTCCGCATTTGACATTGAGAGTGATAGGTCATAATTTAGATATTTTTGAGATGGAAAAATGTGGTTTTACAAATGCTAGAAACATGGCTTTTGAAGAACAAGGCAGTTCGAAATACACTATATTGCCAAAAGTATTGTGTCACCCCCTTCTAATGAAAGGTTTGACTACTTTAGTAATTTCCATGAGTACAAATCTTAATGTTTAAGCATACAATGATATTCTAGGGAATTGTTTGCTTCTAATTGTATAGCAACAGTTTGGACAGGACCCTTTTCTATTCTAACATGACAGTGTCTCTGTGTATAAGGCAAGGATCAAAGAGAAATTATGATTCAGTCAGTGTGGAAGAACTTTACTGGTCTGCAGAAAGCCAAGTCCTAATCCCAGCTGAACACCTCGGATGTGACTTTAAATGAGCCAAAAACTCATCATCAAACACCAATGACTTGTACATATGGGTACAGTCATGTCATACACTTCAAAACTGTTGCAACAGAGGTGTAAATGCCATTTTTAAGTACATGAATTATGTTTCCATCTTTGTTGCCACAGTTTGGAAGTGCCTTTTTCTCTTCTAAATAAGGGGGTGTCCCAGTACTTTTGTCCATAGAATGAATGTACAAGTCATTGGTGTTTGGTGATGAGATTTTGGCTCATTTAAAGTCACACCAGAGGTGTTCAGCTGGGATTAGGACTTGGCTTTCTGCAGACCAGTCAAGTTCTTCCACACTGACTGAATCATCGTTTCTCTTTGATTCTTGTCTTATACACAGAGACTGTCATGTTAGAATAGAAAAGGGTCCTGTCCAAACTGTTGCTATAAAATTATATAAGTTGTTTGTGCGTAAGTGTGTTTTTTTCCCAATAGCTAATATTAGAAGTTCACTGTTTACACACATTTTTTCAGGCACTGGAGCTGGTTTAGGTGGGGCCGGAGCTTTTCCGGGTGGTGCTGGTGGACTTTATCCTGGTATTGGAGGTAAGGATGCATTTTCCTTTGAAATCCCCTAAAACCACAATCAACATTTTTTTCATTTAAGAAATTGTCCATATTGAAATGCAAGTCATTTATTCAAGCAGCTAATTTAGTATTTGTATATTTCCTTGGGTGTTGGAGCTGGTTTAGGTGGTGTTGGAGCAGGTGGTGCTGGTGGAGTTTACCCAGGGGCAGGAGGTGAAAAATCATTTTGCTAAAGAATGCTTTAGGAGCTGCAATCAGACATTGTTTGTTTAAAGGAAATAATTTACTCACCCATGTGCCATTCCAAAGTGTGGAACACAAATGTCAGTTGTTTTCCAAATAACAACAATTAGTGTTGTTGTTGAGGACAGACCACAATTTATGTTGTTTGTTAAAAGCTTCAAAATCTAAATCCAACTTTAATTTTGTCCTACAATTACTCGTTGTGCTGACACTTGTATCAACCTAAATTGTAAATTGATAATTAATAAAAATATATAAAAATTATACATTTTATCCATATGTGTGCTCCCTTTTAGAATCTATTTGAACTTAGAAACTACCAGAGTAATTGTACAATCAAACATTGCATGCGAAGACATGTAGCAATATGTTTGAGGTCAATGCACATGGGGCATGAGATGTGGCATTCAATGGCCTGTGATATTATTGATGTTTTCTTTTTCCTAAATTTGAATCAAAATGTGGATCTGTCCTCTCTGAGCAGGTACGGGTGTTCTTACCCCAGCGCAAGCTAAAGCAGCTAAATATGGTGAGTACACTGACTGATTATCTTGCTTTATTATGGGGCTCATAACTGACTGATGGGTGATTCAGGCTTGTTGACTGCATTACATAGTCTAGTCAAGTCACCTTTATTTACATGGCACTTTTAACAATAGAGATTGTCTCAAAGCAGCTTTACAGTATAAAATAGGAAAAATTGTGTGTAATAATACAAAAGGATAACAGTAAACACTCCGTTTCTGGTAAAGTCAGTTCAACGTTGATTCAGTGATGTCATCGTCCAGCTCAGTTCAGTTTAAATAGTATGTGCAATCAAGTTGACAATTTTGCTAGAAGTTAAGTGTCCCAAACTAAGCAAGCCAAATGTGACAGCGGCAATGAACCAAAACTCCATCGGTGACAGAAATGGAGAAAAACCTTGAGAGAAATCAGGCTCAGTCGGGGGGGCCAGTTCTCCTCTGGTCAGATGAAACCAGCAGTACAATTCCAGTTAGATTGTGCAGAGGAGTCTTCTTGTTCCTGTGGTTTTGTCCCAATGGGCATCTAGGAGACAGGGTCTTCACTGGGGATCTGTCTCTGGGGCTCAGCTAGGTGTCCTGATCTCCGCTGACATTCAGGGCTTTCGAGGTTGTCTCTAGGTGCTGATCCACCATCTGATCTGGATACAGTCTGGATCTGGGTGGCTAAAGAGACCTCAGAATAAGAACGAAACAGACTAATATTAGCATAGATGCATTCTTCTTATGATTTAACAAGTACATCTGGTGTTATGGGAGATGTTCCGATTGACCCAAATAATGCAGTCCAACAATCCTTTAATGGAATAATAAAAATGTCTTAGTGTGTAAGTCTGGTTAAAGAGATGGGTCTTTAATCTAGATTTAAACTGACAGAGTGTGTCTGTCAGGAACGAGACCGGGATCCAATAGCAGGTGAATAACAAAAAAATATTGAAACAGAAAACAAAAGACTCAGTCCCAAAATCAGCCGGCTGGCATAAACCACCAGAAAATAGCCCACTTCCACAGCATGACGAACAGACCGGCTTCAGCCGAGCCAGCGGGGCAGAGAGGCAGCGAGAAGGCAATAGGCAGCCGCCACTGAAATCCAGAGGGAGCGCCGGATGCGAGCAGAGATTAATAGGGAGGGATACTGTGAAGAGATGGGCATACGGGCAGGGAAAAGCCAAGTCAGAGAGCTGTCCAGAGTCCTAGAGCGGCAGACGTGTATCTAAAAGGAAGCATAGCAAAAACAGGAGCGCCAGACCGACAGGACTGGAAAAAACAAACAAAACAAGACAGAATCAGCTAATATAATCAGCAGAGAGATGAACTGAGCTTCAGAACAACGCATACGGACTGACACAAGACAGCAGACACAAGGGCATGATAAAGGGGAGATAATGAGGAAAATAGTGTGCAGGTGGGGAGGAAGAATTAGCAGACAGGATAACAAGGAGGGCGGGGCATAACCCATGAAGACAGTGGAGCACATGGCGAGCTGTCAAAACAAAAGACCATGTGCTCCAGAACAACAAAAGCAAGGCAGCCCCCACCGAGATCGTGACAGTGTCTGCTTCCCAAAGAGTGTTGGGTAGATTCTTCCAGAGTTTGGGAGCTAAATAAGAAAAATTCTGCTGCCCGCAGTTGATTTTTATAGTCTAGGTATTATCAAATGGCCAGAGTTTTGAGAACACAGTGGATGTGAAGGACTATAGTGTGATAAGATATAGTGTCCTGGCCAAATTCCCTCCACTGGCCCTTGTCAATCATGGCCTCCTAATAATCCCCATTCACTTGATTGGCTCTATGACTCTCTCTCCTCTCCAACTGTAGTTGGTGTGTGGTGAGCGCACTGGCGCCGTAGTCCTGTGGCAGCCGTCACATCATCCAAGTGGATGCTGCACACTGGTGGTTGTTGAGGAGAGACCCCACCACGTGATTGTAAAGCGCATTGGGTGTACAACAATACACAATAAAGTGCTATTTAAATGCTTCATTCATTCAATCATAAGAACTCACTCAAGTACTGAGCCAGTGCAGTGTTGACAGAACCAGGCTAATATGGCCATACATCCTGGTAGTAAGAACACTAGCTGCTGCATTTTGGACCAACTGGAGTTTAAGCATGCAGATTAACAACCCAATAAAGCATTACAATAATCCAACCTTGAGGTCATGAAAGCAATGAATTAACGTTTCCGCATTTGACATTGAGAGTGATAGGTCATAATTTAGATATATTTTTTGAGATGGAAAATTCAGTTTTACAAATGCTAGAAACATGGCTTTTGAAGAACATGGCAATTCAAAATACACTATATTGCCAAAAGTATTGGGTCACCCCCTTCTAATGAAAGGTTTGACTACTTTAGTAATTTCCATGAGTACAAATCTTATTGTTGAAGCATATAATGATATTCTAGGGAATTGTTTGCTTCTAATTGTATAGCAACAGTTTGGACAGGATGCAAGAACTTGACTGATCTGCAGAAAGCCAAGTCCTAATCCCAGCTGAACACCTCTGGTGTGACTTTAAATGCAGACCTTGAGCCAAAAACTCATCACCAAACACCAATGACTTGTACATATGGGTACAGTCATTTTAAACACTTCAAAACTGTTGCAACAGAGGTGGAAATACAATTATTAAGTACATGAATTATGTTTCCATCTTTGTTGCCACAGTTTGGAAGTGCCTTTTTCTCTTCTAAAGAAGGGGTTGTCCCAGTTCTTTTGTCCATAAAATGAATGTACAATTCATTTGCGTTTGGTGATGAGTTTTTGGCTCATTTAAAGTCACTCCAGAGGTGTTCAGCTGGGATTAGGACTTGGTTTTCTGCAGACCAGTCAAGTTTTTCCACACTGACTGAATCCTCATTTCTCTTTGATTCTTGTCTTATACACAGAGACTCTGTCATGTTAGAATATAAAAGGGTCCTGTCCAAACTGTTGCTATACAATTATATAAGTTGTTTGTGCGTAAGTGTGTTTTTTTCCCAATAGCTAATTTTAGAAGTTCACTGTTTGCGCCCAATTTTTCAGGCACTGGAGCTGGTTTAGGTGGGGCCGGAGCTTATCCGGGTGGTGCTGGTGGACTTTATCCTGGTGTTGGAGGTAAGGATGCATTTTCCTTTGAGATCCCCTAAAACCACAATCAACATTTTTTTTTTATTAAAGAAATTGTCCATTTTGAAATGCAAGTCATTTACACAAGCGGCTAGTTTAGTATTTGCATATTTCTTTGGGTGTTGGAGCTGGTTTAGGTGGTGTTGGAGCAGGTGGTGCTGGTGGAGTTTACCCAGGGGCAGGAGGTGAAAAATCATTTTGCTAAATAATTCTTTAGGAGCTGCAATCAGACATTGTTTGTTTAAAATAAATAATTTACTCACCCATGTGCCATTCCAAAGTGTGGAACACAAATGTCATTTTTTTCCAAATAACAACAATTAGTGTTGTTGTTGAGGACAGACCACACTTTATGTTGTTTGTTAAAAGCTTCAAAATCTAAATCTAAATTGATTTTATCCTACAATTACTTACTGTGCTGACACTTGTATCAACAGAAATTGTAAATTAATAAATAAATAATAAAAAAGTATACATTTTATCCATATGTGTGCTCCCTTTTAGAATCTATTGGAACTTAGAAACTACCAGAGTAATTGCACAATCAAACGTGGCATCCAAAGATATGTTGCAATATGTTTGAGGTCAATGCACATGGGGCATGAGATGTAGTATTCAATGGCCTGTGATATTATTGATGTTTTCATTTTCCTAAATTTGAATCAAAATGTGGATCTGTCCTCTGAGCAGGTACGGGTGTTCTTACCCCAGCGCAAGCTAAAGCAGAGGTGGAAATACAATGGGTATTAGGCTTGTTGAGTACATGAGCATTATGTTTTCAAAGCAGCTTTACATCTTAAACACTGTTAAAGCAGTTCACAGTTTGATGAAGTGTTCAGTTTAAATAGTATGTGGAGTCAAGTTTTTAGCTCTTCAGTAAAGAAGGGGTTGACTCAGTCCAGTTCTTTTGAAACCAGCAGTCCATGCAAAATGAATCAGTACAAAGCATTCATTTGCGTTTGGATTGATGTCATTTCATACAGTTGGAAATTTGGCTCATTTAAAGTCACTCCAGAGGTGTTCAGCTGGGATTAGGACTTGGCTTTCTGCAGACCAGTAAAGTTCTTCCACACTGACTGAATCATCATTTCTCTTTGATCCTTGCCTTATACACAGAGACACTGTCATGTTAGAATAGAAAATGGTCCTGTCCAAACTGTTGCTATAAAATTAGAACCACAAAATTCCCTAGAATATCATAATATGCTTAAAAATTAAGATTTGTACTCATGGAAATTGCTAAAGTTGTCAAACTTTTCATTAGAAGTGGGTGACTCAATACTTTTAGTAATATAGTGTGCCTCTAGTTGTGTTTTCTTCCAGCTGCGTTTCATTTTCCGCGCTGCTCTCGTTAGGGTGCAAGTGTGCTCATTATACCACGGTGTCGGACTGTTTTTCTTAATCTTCCTTAAGCGTAAAGAAGCAACCGTTTTTAAAGTGCTAGAAAATAGAGTCCATAGTTTCCTTTACATCATCAAGATTTTCTGAGCTATTGGATATGCTGAGGAGTTTAGATAAATCAGTAAGATAGTTATAAATAAGTATTTTGTGGTAGAACTGATGGTTCTACCGTATTTGTAATAAGTAGTTACATTTACAGCTTTAGCTATGTGGAGTACACACAAAACTAAAAAAATGGTCTGAGATATCATCGCTTTGCTACAGAATTTCAATGCCAGTAGTATAAATTAAATGTGACAGTATTAAATCTAGAGTATGATTTTGACAATGTCAACCAATAATCTCAATCTGATAGCAAACCTTCTTACACTAGGTGCTGGTCCTGGTGTTACTGGTATTGGTGGTGTACCAGGAGCAGGTGGACTCTATCCAGGAGCAGGGGGTGAGATAAAATTGTGTGCAGTAGTGTTAAATGACAGTCACTTTATTAGAATGATTCACCCCTGATACATTTTTTTTGTTTTCTCATGTGTCAAGGTCCTGGTGCACTCTCTCTTGCTCAGGCAAAAGCTGCTAAATACGGTAAGCAAATATCCATATTTAGGTTCCTTCTTAATCCAATATACCATGCTTCTAATTTCTGCTCCTGGGGGGGCACTCTCCTGCAGAGTTTCAACCCAGGCACTGTAGTTTCAACCCCAATCAAACATACCCAACCCAAACAAGCCAGTTAATGTCTTTATGATTGCTAGAAGAGTACATGCAGGGTTGGAACTAAACTCTGCAGGAATGTGGTCCTCCAGGAGCAGGACTAAAGGACCCTGAAGTATAGCATTGGAAATGTCAAACTGAGAGATCATGGCCCTGCCTTGTTCCAGGTGTAGGAGTAGTTCCTGGTGGTGCTGGGATTGGTCCTGGTGGTGCTGGGATTGTGCCAGGAGCTGGAGGATTGTATCCTGCAACGGGAGGTAAGAAAATGTCTACATAAAACATCTAGAAGAATATTAAAACATCATGGAGTCTCAAAACCAGTTTTTTTTTCCAAGGTCTTACTCCCGCTCAAGCCAAAGCAGCTAAATATGGTAACATTTCTTTGTTGTGGAATTTCACAGAGATTTATATAATTTATTCTAAGACCACATTTATAAAGCATTTCATGGATTCTTCCTCGATCTCCTAGGTTTGGGTGGGGCAGCTGGAACTGGTGTTGTTCCTGGGGTTGGAGGACAGTACCCTGGAGCTGGAGGTGAGTGGGAACAAACTATCAAATCGCTTCTTGAGGCACTTAGGAGCCACTGCACAAAATATCCATTAGTACAACTGTACACTGTGCTTTGTCTTCAGATCTCAGATGTATCTGATTTCACATGTACATGCCCCTAAACATCAGCTTTACATTTTGGTCATGCAATCTCTTCTGCCTATGATGGTGGTTCTTGGCCACTATACATGCATACATACTAGAAGACCAGATCAAGTCACTCAGAAATGACTGAATGGATTTTAATATCCCAGGGGCATTTTTCAAAGTAGTAGATTGGTTCACTGCTTATTTTACAAAAATGTTTTGAATAGTGGGGGGAGCTGGGGGAATTCCTGGAAGAGCACCAGGGGCTGGAGGTGAGTTTTACACTACATTCATATTACATCTGATTAAACCTACAGTTCAAGTCATAATGTTACTAATAATGAAGAGTTAATCTTTTGGACAAGGTTCATGAAATGATAATTAAATAAATTCCTTTTTAGTGTATCCAGGTGGAGTGAAGCCTCCTAAATATGGTAAGAGCTTTTACACATGTTTCAGGTGTAAATGGGATTTGATAATGTAGTGCGGACGAACATGGACAAATAATTGTTGCAGTTATAGTCTATAGGAGCATGCCTTTTTGATTCAGACACTGCATGTATGTACTGCATGGGTATACTGCGGAGCTTGGACAATAGCAGGAACTTGGTGCTGCTAGTGCTTTAATCTTGCTAGAGTGTTCTTTGATGTTATATTATATATGAAAAAACATAGTTTGCCATGGTTTTTATTTCAAAGAGTAAGATAAGGAAAGTATAACTTGAAAAAAAATTTGTCAGTACAAGTGGAGTACTTGGGATAGTTAGGCAGTACACTCTAAAAAAATGCTGGTTTATAAACAACCCAACGTGGGTTATTTGGCAACCCAGCACAGGGTAAATATCGGACCGAACACATGCTGGCTTATTTTGACCCAGCTAGTTGGGTTAAACATTTTTACCCACCATGCTGGGTTGTTTAAAAAAAGTCATCTATTGTTTAAAAATTATTATATTGCTGTCTTAAAATGGTCTGGAAATAAAAAAATCACACACAGAATTACTATAGGCAACAGCAATAATCAAAAGATGAACATTCATTATTAAGCAAGAACACCCATGGACAAAATACAAGACAAATTTAATTTATTTGGGTGAATACAGCATAGCTTACAATATTACATACATTTAAACTTGTTTAACAAGTATTTTAGAAATAGAAAACCTGTGAACTTTAGACCGCAGCCTCACGGTTCACTCGTAGCTGAGAGATGGCATGACTGACTCCAAAACCTGCCCATAAACAAACAATACTGAGTTAGAGAACTTATTTAACATCAAATTAAATTACACTCAGTATTACAACAAATACATTCATTTTATTTTATACAAGGCAAAGGTGTTTCCAGCACAAAACGACAGCTGCTGGCGCAGCTGACGTCTCGTCCTTATGTTGCGTTGTGAAAAGTAATATAATTTACACAAGATTAAATACTTTATAAAATATAAAAAATGTATACAAACCTTTATTTACCAGAGAGAATGCACCAAATTGGTGGCGGCAGCGCTGAGAACCGCTCTCTCCTGTACGATATAAAAAGCCCGCTCTGACTGTAACTCAGCAGCTGCGTTGTTTCATGGGAGACAGGCTCAACTCAGCGGATAGGTAGAAAAAAATAACACCACATTAAAAATGACCCAAAAGGCTGAACCCAGCATTCATTTTATTCTTTTTTATTTATTTTTTTGTGTAGAAGGTGTTATTTTTCTAAAATAGGACTTTCTGATCACTTTTACTGCACATAAAACAATCTAAAGAAATAAATTGATACTGTATGGCTGCACATGTCATGTCTGTAGGAGGAGCAGGAGGGGCTGGTGTTGTCCCAGGCTATGGTTCTGTTGCTGGGTTCGGAGGTGTTCCTGGAGCTGTGCCTGGGGCTGGAGGTCTGTATAAGTTGGGTTGTCTCAATTTCTCACAACTGTTGTTTGTCAGTTAAGCTCATTTTGTTTCTCATGATAGTTTATTTTGGGTTGATGTTTAGTAATTGTGATGCATGTTTTTAGGGCTTGGAGCTGGCGCCAAACCTCCTAAATATGGTATGGGTCTAGCTATTTTCTATGATTTAGGTGCATTGGTAATGCTATGTAAGATAAATCTAATTGTTTGTGTTTTTAATTTTGCCATTTACACTGGAATTTTGTTATAGAACTTTGTGTTGACATTATAATAAATATATAGATATATTTGATTTATTAAGCTGTACATAAAAACAGGATTGTTGTTAGGGTATTGTCCAGTCAAATGTCATGTTATTGTGGCGTTAGGAGTGCCTGGAGGAACAGGTTTGGGAGTCCCTGGAGGAGTACCAGGAGGAGTACCAATAACTGGAGCAGGAGGTATCATCGTTTCATTCTGCATAAAAGCATGATGAAATTTAAAAGACAAAATTTTAAATGACATGGTAGACATGTTAATTCTTTTAAACCTCTTTTTGAAATTTTGGATTAAAATGCATGGACTTCAGCATGTGTTTTTATTTTAACTGTTCGTATTTCTGTGTTTAAGGATACCCTGCTGGTGCCAAGGCTCTAAAATATGGTATTTGTATTCATTGATTATATATATAGATATAAGCACGATACTGTGTATATATAAGCTGGATCTTAGTAACCTTGAATTTACTGCTCTAAATAAAACAATTTGGTGTCCAGGTTTGGGTGCTGGTGGTGGTTTACCAGCTGGGACTGGTTTTGTGCCTGGAATAGGTAAGCAAAGTTGCCTGTCAATGAGCAAAATTATAATGACCATAACAGCTGTTTATATTGTCAAGTCACCTTTATTTATATAGCACTTTTTAACAATACAAATTAGATCAAAGCAACTGCACAATATCAAAATAGGAAAATAGTGTCAATGTAAAATAACAAGATTAAACGCTCAGTTTTCAGTTGAAGGCATTTCATTATTGAATTTAGTGATGGCATCGTCCAGCTCAGTTCAGTGTAAATAGTGTCTGTGCAATCAAGTCGACGATATTGCTGGACATGAGTATTATCGAGTATATATTGTGACTAAATATGCTTATTAAAACAAGAAACAAAATGTATTATTGATTTTTAATTGAGGTGATCAACAGTGTTTTCATTTAGAGACTGCTTGGATTACTTGTTTTTCTTCAGTTATTTTTCCTGGTTTACACTGTTTTTGATTTTGCCTAGTCATGTACAAAAATGTTTCTATTTAATATTTGAAGAGTCTGTTGCAGTTACAAATAAAAAAGTCTGTTAAATTACTTTCGGTTTTGAAGACATAAATCCATTTTTGTACTGTAAACATTTTCCCAGAAAAATATTTTTCTTCAATGATTAAAAATGTAGCTCATGTTCATTGGACTGAAAAACCATGACCAAGCATGTTTGTCTTATTAATACGTTGCTTTACTCAAAATACGCTTGCTGCTGTGAAAGTACTGGCACCACTTTTTGTTTTGTGGTCTATGGGAATGGAACTGGGGTCGGACTCCTAAGTAAGGTAAAAAAAGGCCCTTTATTATTAGGTTCAGGTGTAGCAAATTGACCTCCTAAAAAATCAGCTCTATTTGTTTAGTTATGTGGAATGTGATTTGTAATCAGCAAATTAGACATTAAGAATTACATAAAGTGGAAATAAAGTAAAACTGAAGCAGTAAGCAAACTATAGTTCCGCTTTAGACGTGTGAGATGCTTTGTTGACTACCTTTGTTGGCTGACTAGTAAAAATGGGTAGACATGGAAGTCCTAAGGAGCAATTACATAGACTTGAGATTTGGAAATGGCTTATCAATCAATTTTGATGAATGCAGTTTTCGTTTCCTAACATTTTCCTATGCATTTTTTTTTTTTTTTGACAGTTAGAGAATGGACCTCTTTTGAAGAGTCTGTGACTGTTTAGAATAGAAAATCAGATCATTTTGCTGAACATGTTTTCATTTTCACTCTTATCTACTTTTACCAAAACATGTGGCAATTTAATGCCCTGCAGCATTTATTTATATTCCATTGCTCCGGAATATACAAGTTATGATAACTCCCTGCACTGTCTCCCGGTTGCAGCTCGCATCAAGTTCAAGACACTGATGCTTGCATATAGAACAACCACAGGCTCAGCACCCGCCTACTTCCACTCACTATTACGAATCTACATCCCCTCTAGAAGCCCCGCCTACTTCCACTCACTATTACGAATCTACATCCCCTCCAGAAGCCCCGCCTACTTCCACTCACTATCACGAATCTACATCCCCTCCAGAAGCCCCGCCTACTTCCACTCACTATTACGAATCTACATCCCTCCAGCCTACTTCCACTCACTATTACAAATCTACATCCCCTCCAAGCCCCGCCTACTTCCACTCACTATTACGAATCTACATCCCCTCCAGAAGTCCCGCCTACTTCCACTCACTATTACAAATCTACATCCCCTCCAGCCCACTTCCACTCACTAAGTCCCTCCAGAAGCCCCGCCTACTTCCAATCACTATTACGCCTACTTCCACTCAATTTACATCCCCTCCAGAAGCCCCGCCTACTTCCACTCACTATTACGAATCTACATCCCCTCCAGAAGTTACAATCTACATCCCCCACCTACTTCCACTCACTATTACGAATCTCTACTACCCCCCTCCAGAAGCCCCGCCTACTTCCACTCACTCCCGAAGCCCCGCCTACTTCTACTCACTATTATGAATCTACATCCCCTACGTATCTACTTACCTCTCCAGCCTACTTCCACTCACTAAGAATCTACATCCCCTCCCCCGCCTACTTCCACTCACTACATTACGAATCTACATCCCCTCCAGCCTACTTCCACTCAAGAATCTACATCCCCCCGGCCTACTTCCACTCACTATTACGAATCTACATCCCGAATCTACATCCTCTCCAGAAGCCCCGCCTACTTCCACTCACTATTATGCCTACTTCACTCACTATTAATCTACATCCCCTCCAGAAGCCCCGCCTACTTTCACTCACTATTACGAATCTACATCCCCTCCAGAAGTCTGAGATCCGCTAGTGAGCGACGCCTTGTGGTATCATCACAGAGAGGCTCAAAATCACTCTCCAAAATCACAGTGTTCCATCCGGAACACTGGATCCCTGACAATTTTCAAGCGACAACTGAAAACTCATCTCTTCCGTCATCCCTTGACTTTATCTTAAAAAAATAAAATATGCTCCCTTTCCATACCTTTGCTCTCTTTTCCCTAAATTATCACCGTCTGGCTAGAATTTGCCTAGAAATTTGTATTACAAACACTTCTGTTTGCCTCTTTATAATGTATTGCTTATTGTATTCCTCAATTGTAAGTCGCGTTGGATAAAAGTGTCTGGATAAATGAATAAATGAATAAATGTAAATAACATATCCTTGATGTCATCAGGTTCGGGTGGAGTTGGAATAGGAACTGGATATGGAGGTAAAGTATTAAATTTCCAAATATTCATTAAATTTCCAAATTCTTGCTGCGTTCTATTCAGTCAGTGCACTAAAACTATGTAGTGAGATGATTAAGCCTGATGAATTTACTAGAGTTACTTTCACCAAAATAACTACAGAAGTAGATCCTGAACGGGCCTTGAAAGCCCGGCCCGTGTCCGACAGCTTATCAGAATTACCGGCCAGAGTCCGACCCAAGCCCGCCTATTTTTTTTTTCTTCTCCCAAAACGACTCATGTTTCAGCTATTAAAATAGTTCAGTTTTGTATGTAATGGCAAAGTGTTTATATTTTGTTTCATTTGTTTTATTAAGTTCATTTAGAAAAACGTTTGGAGCATTTTTTGTTCATTAAAGAAATGTTTTCTTAAAGTAACGACCCAGCGGCAGACCGGCTGATCATAGCTTATGTTTGATCAATTTAGCCTTCTCAAATCATCACGACTTGCTTAAAATAAAATCTATAGATAGGTCTGTACTAAAACAGTTTAAGCATGTAACAATGTTTAAAGATTAAACCTAGATAAATGTGTGCTGCATCCAATAGTTTGTGCTGAGAGTGGAAGCTAAAGCGGAGGACATGGAGGCAACGGCACAATTAATTGCAATTGTTTTCAATGGAAACAACTTACGCCGTAATTTTTGCTCATAAAGGTAAGAGTAATACATCATGCGGAACTATAAAAGGGTCTACTTTTATTTTTGTGCACTCACAATATCAACAAAACGTTGTGCTTTTATCTTGAACAGGAGCGCTTCACAAAAATGAAACGAAAAACTGTGAATACATGTCTCACAGACATGATAAAATATATATATATATATATAGAAAGCTTTAAATTACTACTTAATGAAATAAATAAAATCAAAAACTCTTTAATATAATCATTATCCGTGAAGATACACTTCTCTCTAAAAGCGCATCTAATGAGGAGATGGCGAATCCTTACTATTTCCCCTGGACACATTCATGGTAATTACTTTTGCTGGGGCTTTACAGCAAGCTTTATTGCGTGTATTTGAACGCAGAACTCTTCCGCTGTGCTCACGCTCGCTGCTGCTGGGGAACGTTAGATTAGGGAACATAATTCACCAACTAGGTGCTTATTAGCATGCATATTACTTGCATATTGACTGTTTATTAATAGCTATAAAGCAAATATTAATGCACGTACATATTCTAGATCCCTTAACCCTACCCCATACCTAAACAAAACTACTACAACAACTACATTACTTACTATCAATAATCAGCAAATTAAAAGTTTGAGAGAAAACACTTAATACAATCCGAGATCTGGAAATGTTGGGACGTTTCTTTAAATTTTTTTTCATAAAATCTAAAAGACTTTCAAATGACGTTGTAATGATCGGACTTATAGGAATGTTACAATGATTAAAAGGGGTCAGATTATACTGTGTGAGATAAAATAAGTGTTTTAAAAAGATGTCAACACCAAAAGTAGAATTAATAAATAGTATATTTACATATTGCACAAGGAACTTAAAACAACAAAATAAAACCAGAATAACTTAGGCTGTTAAAAGTAGATTGTCCATTTGAAACCGTCCTTAATAATCCTAGTATTTATACTTTTATTTATTACAACTCCACAATCCAGCATGTAGGTGTTTGGTCAGTGACCTTGTTTGTTTGTCATGCTGCTTGCTTTATACTGGTCTACTTCCTGATTCAAAACAAACGTGTAAAACCATTAAAACTCAAATATATAGATATAAAACCATCTTAATACATATTGAGCGGTATAAAACATGTGTCTTTGTGTGACAGTGTCACATAGTCCCCCCCCTTAGCCTTTGTCTCCCGGGGGAAAGGAACTAGTCCTTTAAGGTCCTGTCAGCCATTATCCCTGTGGACGGTGTCCTCTTGAATGTGTGATTTAAAATGTCTTTGTAATAAATAAGGTAAAACTAGGCCTTCCCACACCGGCACTAGTCTGCCGGAGGCATCTAGGCGAACACTAGAGAGAGGTTGAGTCCAAAACCAGCCTGGGTGTCCCTGGGTTGGTGACGCCGCTCCTCCCAGGATGACGTTGCACCCAGCCATGCTGGTTGGCCATCCCCCCTGGCGTTTCCTCCTTACCGGCTTAGGGGTCTCTTTGTTGGATGATGATGAAAGGTGAGGTGGTTGGTGAATGTGAGGTGGTTTCTTGCTAGGGGCGATGACGACACACTCCTTGGTCTCCACACCACATGACTTGCAGGCCCTGACGAACCTCCAGACGTCTCCGCGGATCGTGGGCCACCAGGTAACGTCCAGGATACGTAGGAGGGTCTTTAGCCATCCATGGTGTTGAACCGGTGTCCTCTGATGGAAGTGCTGTATGGTTTTATGTACCAGGGACTTTGGGACGATGAGCTGGATCTTGTAGTTGTCCTTGTCCTTCTGGATCCGCCGATACAGCAATCCGTGTTGGTCCTGCACGTATATCCCGTTGGTCGGTGGTGTGGAAGGAGAGATAGTAAGTCCTTGCAGAATGTCGTCATCACCCTGTGCGCTGGTGAGTTCCTCTCTGGAGAAGGGAAGGTGGGAGAATATGGCTGTAAAGTCTGGCCCGACTGAGGTTGTGGCGCAGGATTCTCCATCGGTTGCTCTGTTGATGGTTTGTGAAGTGGTTGAGGCAGTGGGAACGTTGGCCGGAGGAAAGCCAGGGGTCGACGTGGGTAGCACTGGGCTGGTCGTTGTAGTGGGAGGGGAGATGGCAAATTCTGGCTTCTTGATCTGTTCCAGTTGTTTTGCCCATTTTTTGTCTCTCCTCATGAAACACTCGGTAACCTCTCTCTCCAGTGTTGCCACAGTGTCCTTTACACCTTCCTCCATCTTGGCAAACTTAAAATCCACAGCCTCTCTATAAAACATAGTGCTGGGCGGTATGACCAAAAATGTATATCACTGTATTTTTCTAAATTATACCGGTTTCACGGTATATGACGGTATTTATTTTTTTCATGCATGACCGGGTGTTAACCACATTTTCTACTGACTGAGGAAAAACTGCAGTAGATTGACTTACAATGCCATATTTGAGTGTCATGATGAGTGAATATTGTAGAAAAATTCCACACTAAATATGTGGACATTAACGTTTTAAATATAAATTAGCTTTTTGAGATGCACAACGGCTCAGCTGTTACTATATTTTGAACTATTTTCATTGATGATATAGAGCAAAATCATGCAGTACTTGTTTATTGATCTGTTGTACGTACTAAATATATCACATTTGCAAACTCCCCTTATAATTATTAATAGCTGTCACTCTCCTTATCGCGATCTGTGGGCGCACATAAATTAAGAGCGCGTGAGTGAGTTCAAGACTCAAAAGCACGTGCAAATGTGATACATTCGGTCGGAACCTGCGGGAATGAGTATAATTATTATTAATAGCCGCAATCCCGCGCCGAAATTCAAGTTCTTCTCTGTGTTCTCTGCTAAAAACCCAACTGTGAATGATGCGAATGGCGTTACTATGTTGTCAGTGAGAAACTGCAGCGGAGGCGGGGATGATTTTTGGTGTGCCAGCAGAACAACAACAGTGCGCTACATGTTTCTTTCACCCCAATAATCCCTGATAGCATTTAAATGGAGTGAACACGGAGCAGTTTTTCCGTGAGCGGGAATGTAAAACCCGGAGTGGATCCAGAGCGGAGTGATTACAGAACACTTAGAGAGGAACGTGCTTTAATCCACTCCAGGCTTTGATCACATCCCCCTCAGCAGACTGAATGCACCTCGTCTTTCCTTAATTTAAGACCTATTCAAGCTAAAATCAAGACAGTTATAACACTATTTCAGAAGTGTAAGCGTATTTACGGTCTTAAAATTATGAAAAGTGAATTTAAGAAGGCGGGAACCCTGCAATTGATGGGAATCCGTCGTCTCGACGGAGAACTGTTGTGTGTGTGAGAGACGCGGGAGCTGATGGCAGCGGTCGGTGGATATTTGTGGCGGTTGATGTGGATGACTTCTCTCTCATCACATTCTACTAGTGCTTCAGTTTCGGAAATTTCACGCTTAGTAACACATGCAACTGTATCCTCGCCAAAATGCAATAGTGAAAAGAGACCCCTCTCTAACAGTGTCGCGTTCCGAACGTTATTTAAATGAGACCGGTATTGCGGTATTTTAAAAATTTATATCATAAGAAAAATAAACACTGGTATTCGGTATGAACCAGTATACCGCCCAGCACTAAAAAAACACTTCACAAATTATACTGCTTTCAACAGAGACTTCTCCAGTTGTAAAACAAAGTTTTTATTAACATCCACCTTAGCATGAGGCTGTACACATTCACATTGCTGTAAAAAACAGTCATCGTTAAGACCAGTAGATGTATTAAAAGAAGCAGCATTCTTTTTGTTTAGTCGTCATCTTAAAAACACTTCTCTCAACACAGCTTTTAAAATCTTTGAACGTTCCCTGTACGGGCCACCACATGTAACATTCGGCCTGAGACTGAGAATGAGCTATATTGCCAGGTAGGTTTACACATATGAGGAAGTTGTTAAAGTGACAGAAGCTCCACACAGTGCAACAGAAAGATAGCAACAGGACAGGACACAGATAATAAAAAGAATAATGTACAAATATACAAAATAGGCAATGTACAAAAAGGCAAAAACACAATATATAATATAGACTATTATGAATGTACAGGTATGATATGTGAAAATTTGAGATGTATAATAGTGTTGTGTGTTCGACGTTATTGTCAAGTGTTCATGAGATGGATTGCCTGAGGGAAGAAACTGCTCCGGTGCCTTCGCTGTTCTGGTGCTCAGAGCTCTGTAGCGTCGACCAGACGGTAACAGTTCAAAGAGGGAGTATGCTGGATGTGAGGGGTCCAGAGTGACTTTGCCAGGCCTTTTGCTCACTCTGGATAAGTACAGATCTTGGAGAGAGGGGAGGGTTGCACCATTGATTCGCTCAGCAGTCCGAACTACCCTCCATAGTCTTCTGAGGTCGGATTTGGTAGCTGAGCTAAACCAGACAGTTATTGACGTGTAGATGACAGATTCAATGATTGCAGAGTAGAACTGTTTCAACTTGTGGCAGGTTAAACGTCCTCAGCTGGCGAAGGAAACACAACCTCTGCTGGGCCTTTTTCACAATTGACTTAATGTGATTGTCCGACTTCAGGTCCTGAGAAATTGTGGTGCCCAGGAATCTGAATAACTCCACTGCAGTCACAGTGCTGTTCATGATGGTGAGTGGGGGGAGAGCAGGGGTGTTTCTCCTGAAGTCTTCGATCATCTCCACCGTTTTGAGCGTGTTGAGCTCCAGGTTGCTAAGACGGCACCAGACAGCCAGCTCCTTAACCTCCTGTCTGTAAGCAGATTCGTCACCATCCTGAATGAGGCCAATGATTGTGGTGTCATCTGCAAACTTCAGGAGCTTGACAGGTCTTTAGATTTTTCTTTGCAGTCATTGGTGTATAGGGAAAAGAATAGTGGGGAGAGAGCGCAGCCCTGAGGAGCTGGATGAGAATTCTCCTAGCCGCACTAGCTGCTGCCCATCTGTTAGGAAGCTGGTGATCACTCACTGACAGATGGATGTGGGTACAGAGAGATGAGTAAATTTGGGCTGAATGAGTGATTTGTTGATAGTGATAAAAGCGGAATTGAAGTCTACTAACTGGGCCCATTTAGTAATGTTAATTACAGAACAATGCCAATGAGTGATGCAGTGTCATCTGAGTGCCCGAAGACCATGAACATCCAACAAAGGTCTTCGGCCTTGTCCCTTACGCACAGAGATTTCTCCAGTTTCTTTGAATCTTTTGATGATATTAAGCACTGTAGATGATGAGATTTGAAAAGCCTTTGCAATTTGACATTGAGGAATGTTGTTTTTAAAGAATTCCCAAATCTTTTTTACGTACTCTTTCACAGATTGGAAAACCTCTGCCCATCTTTACTTCTGAGAAACTCTGCCTCTCTAAGACATTCCTTTTATAGCTAATCATGTTACAAACCTGATGTACATTAACTTAATTAGCTGCTAGATGTTCTCCCAGTTGAATCTTTTCAAATTTTCTTGCTTTTTCAGCCCTTTGTTCCCCCGTGCCTACTTTTTTGAGACCTGTAGCAGGCATCAAATTTGAAATGAGCTCATTTAGTGGATAAAAGTGTACAATTTCTCAGTTTAAAATTTGTGTTCTATTGTGAATAAAATATTGTCTCATGTGATTTGAATGTGTGATTCAAATTCGGGATGTAGTGAATATGTGTCCCCTAATCTAGTGTTACCAAAATTAATAGTTATGGCAGCTGCCAGTACATTTTTTTTAAAGAATCATAATAAACTGTAGCAAAAGATATGTTAGTGCAAACTATGTGGTATAGTACTTGGTGCAGCAGGTGCACCACTGCCTGGAACTGGGACAGGACTGACACCAGGAGCCGGGATTGGAGTTACTTGATTCAACTGTGGCCCATAAACAGGTCACTACCAATGTGAGAATTAAATCAGCAGCAATCAATAAGAATAATTTCAATGTTTTCAGGATATCCTGGTGGAGTCAAACCTCCTAAAACAGGTATAGTACTTCATATACATTAGCTTCATATATTTTTTAACAAGCTGCTCCATCTAAACCTGTGTTTACCTGTATTTTAATAAGGTAATGCAGCATAATTGATTCCACCTGATGCACTTATTCCCATTGTCTGCTAGGAGCTGGGGTCACTGGAACTGGAATAGCAGCTCCTGGAGCAACACCTGGTGGTGGTGACGTGTTGGTCGTACCAGGTGGCACTGGCATCGGTGTTCCTGGTGGTACTCGTCTGCCTGTTGCACCAAGTGGAAAACCAGGTACAACAAATAGGCTTACTCCACCTTATACCATGAAGCACATAGAATGTGATGCTTGATTTGAACTAATGTGTTTGTTCCACAGCAAAGCTTCCAACGCTGGCTCCTGCAGGGACTGCTGTACCGGGTAAATACAAAACTGATACTGTTTGATAGATTAGCAATCTTTATGCACTCTTAATTACATTTCAGTGTGTTGCCAAAGAAAGAAAGTAGTAGCTCATTCAAATAATGTACAGATTTGTGTAACAGTTTTCTACAACACAGTACAGACAAATAATGGTGATAGAATTGGGGTCAGAATTACAGTTATTTCAAAATGAAGCATATCCGTTATTTCATAGACAAAACCTTTAATTAATTAAAGAATACACATTTACTATCAGCATCCCCTTAATATGTGCCTTATTCAAAATGTTACATATGTAACCATGGTTCCCTGAGTAGGGAACACGATGCTGCACTATGCCATGACACTATTGGGAATGCCCTCGGCATGATGTGTATGAAGAATGTGTGAAATCACACCATTGGCCAATGAAGAGGTCAGCTGACATAGTGCACTGCATGACCTACACCATAAAAGGCCATCTCAAATATCACGTCTTCAGATTATCTGGAGGAAGATGCACAGGCCTGCCTGAAGTATGGCAATGAGAAGCAGCATCTCATTCCCTACTTAGGAAATAGGAATTCAATGTTGCATCAATGTTTTTTTTTTTTTTTTTTTTTTGGCTGGACTGTGTTTGGGGCATGATGTCATACAGCCGAGTGGAGCTTTTGCATATAAGGGACAGTATGATTGAATGTCAGCCCAAATTACATTTCTACTCAGATGACTTTGCCATCAGGCCCGTGGATGTTGTTAGCGCAGATGCTAGCGCTCCCTGTTTCAGAGCTCCACGTGGGAGGAAAAGAGGCAGAAGAGCCGGCGCTTTGGTACGGTTTAGGAAACGGAAACATCGGACACCGTTGCCGAGTATTTTACTCTCTAACGTCCGCTCGCTTACTAACAAACAGGATGAACTGTCTCTTTTGCTAAGCAACAGGAGAGACATGGCTAATTGTTCCGTGTTATGCTTCACCGAGACCTGGTTGAATGAGAGTGTCCCGGATTCCGCATTACATCAGCGGGGATTCTACTTATTTCGAGCGGATCGTACTTCAAGTTCATTGAAGAGTAAAGGAGGAGGCGTGTGTTTTTATGTAAATCAGCGGTGGTGCACGGATACAAAGGTAATTTCAACGGTATGTTCTACCAACATGGAACTGTTAACCATTAAGTGCAGACCTTTTCATCTGCCTAGAGACTTTACTTCTGTTATTTTGGTTGCTGTGTATATTCCACCTCAAGCAGCAGCTAATGAGGCAGCTCAACAGTTGGCTGCCCATATAATGCAGTTGGAAAACTCATATCCAGATTCAACAATTTTGTTTCTTGGGGACTTCAATCATGTTGATATGAGGAAGATCATGCCCAGATTCAAACAGCAGATCAAAGTGATGACTAGGTTGGATAAGATCTTGGACCAATGTTATTGTGTGTTTCCTAATGCTTTTCACTCTGTGTCTTGTGCTCCATTGGGGCAATCAGACCATAATTTGATTTTTCTCATTCCTGTTTATCGATGTAAATCTAAACGTATTATACCAGTTAAGAGAGTGGTCAAGGAATGGTCTGTGGAGGAAATAGACATGCTAAGGGACTGTTTAGAGGTTACTGATTGGTCTGTTTTTAAAGAGTCATGTTTTGATTTGAATGAGTACACTGAGGTGGTTACCTCATATATAAGTTTTTGTGAGACAGTGTGTGTACCTTCTAAGGTTGTGACTATATATAACAATAATAAGCCATGGTTTAATAAGGAAATTAAAATATTATGGAGGGAGAAGCACAAGGCATTTAAGAGTGGGGATAAAGAGCTTTATAAAATCATTAAAGGCGACTTTGAAAAAGCTGTTAAAAAGGCAAAAGGAAATTATAAGTGTACGTTAGAAAATAAGTTGAAGATCAATGACACTTATGGTGTATGGAAAAGTTTAGAGCAGATCACAGGCTATAAGATAAAATCTCAAGTTATCTCTGATGATATTACATTGCCTGATGAAGTTAATGCGTTCTATAGTCGCTTTGAAAACACAATGGAGGGACAGGCTGGTCAGCCGATGATGCCCTCCTGGCCCTGTACTATGAGTCCTTCTTTTAAAATAGAGGAATATGAAGTCAGGAATCTGCTGCAGAGGCAGAACAGCAGAAAGGCAGCAGGCCCTGACTCCATATCATCTGCAACATTGAAGTGGTGTGCGTTCATCCTTGCCCCAGTACTCACTGACATATTTAACTGGTCATTAAGAGTATGCAGAGTCCCAGCATGTTTTAAAGCAGCTGTTATAATTCCAGTGCCGAAAAAGTCGAATATTAGTTGCTTAGATGATTACAGACCAGTGGCCCTAACTTCAGTTGCTATGAAAATCTTTGAGCGATTGGTGCTTAGGTATCTAATTTCTAAAATCTGTCTGGATTCTCACCAATTCGCCTATAAGGCTAATAGGTCGGTTGATGATGCTGTGGCCCTGTGTATCCACTCAATTCTGCAACATCTTGAAGCCCCTAATACTTACACTTTTTGTGGATCGGCATTTAATACTATAAATCCAGCTTTTTGATAAGTTGAACAATTGGGGGATTACTCCCTTGCTTTTTGATAGTTGAAGCTGGATTTTGGATTTTTTGGATTCAACACTCCTTGCTTTTTCTGGATTTTATTTTTTGATATACTTTCAAGTCTTAAGTTAAAATTAATGCCAAGTCAAGGATGTGTATTGTCAATAAGTGTGGGGGTATACACAAGGATGTGTATGATTGTTTTCACATTGTATGCAAATTTTTAAGTTTGCTGATTGTGACACTACAATTGTTTAATGTGCAAATTTTTAAGTTTGCTGATGACACTGTTTGATTGGACATTGATTGGTTTAATAACGAATCATAATTTGAATTGGTCCAAAAAACAAAGGAAATGGTGTTTGATTTCATTGGATGCACTCATATGTTGTTTTGCCATTTGATTATTAAGTTGGTCATTGGTGTTTGATTTCAGATGACAAATGTTGTTTTAGTTTCTCGGGACTACCATCTCTGCAGGACGTTAAAGTGGGATGCAATGAGTTTCTCAAAAAATCTACAGGCTTTTTTTCTTAAGACGTTAAAGTGGGATGACAAAAAGGCATTATCAAAAAATCTAAAGTTGGTATGTTCATCAAAGGCTTTTTTTCAAAGCGTGCTACTTTTTCACTTATAGTGTGGTTTGGTAGTTCAATTTTTATCTCAGCAGAGAAGTCAGATTAATAATATAACTCGGGTTGCTTCGACTTTTTCACTTATAGTGTGGTTTTATCCCACTATTGATCAGCAGAGAAGATTTATGATTAATAATATAACTCGGGGTTGCTTCGAAAAAATTGGCTTAAAAAATGATCCTTTACACAGACACCTCTTTACGCCTCTTCCGTTTGCAGAAAAAAAGGCCTGAATCCTTTACATGGAACACCTCTTTACGCCTCTTCTTGAGATTGTTCAGCAATTAAAACTTAAGTCCACCATCTCAGTAATTATTGTAGGATTGTTCACGCTTATAATTGATGGGACTTACGTGGTATGTATTTATGTTTGTATTTTAATTTGTATTTCACTCCTTATTAATGAGGCAAATTCCAAACAACTATTCGTGTATGTATTTATGTTTGTATTTTAATTTGTTAATGAAATTCGCCAAAGCAAATTCCAAACAACATGAATCAATAAATAAAATGAAATAGAATGAATTTACACCATGGGGAACTGTATATCAATTATTCCATTCTGCAAAATGGATTTGATAATTACAGACAGGTGTGTTGGAGCAGGGTTGGAACTGATCTCTGCAGGTAGGCAGTTCTCCAGGATCAGGATTCAGTACACCTGCCCAATCCTCAGACACTGAATCTTGATGCTCAAAAGAGGGGCTGATAAACCTTTCTAGTATAGGTCCAAGAAGGAGCCATCTGATCCCATGTAAATCATGGGAAATTAGAAAGTATCTACCCAATGGAGTACTGTCGATCTGCACATGTAGGAAATTCCAGGCAGTGGACTGGATCTAAACGATCCTGCTTACACTATGATGCGAAAGGCTTATTAGGTCCGAGAACCACTCTCGGGCCAGCCAACACAGAGCTATGAGCAATAGGCCTCCTCCATTCTGCCTTGAACTTGTTATAATAATAATAATTTGTTACATTTATATAGCGCTTTACATAGTAAGGGGGCTATCTCCTCATCCACCACCAATGTGCAGCATCCACCTGGATGATGCGACGGCAGCCATAGTGCGCCAGAACGCCCACCACACACCAGCTTATTGGTGGAGAGGAGACAGAGTAATGAAGCCAATCAGTTTATGGGGGATGATTAGGAGGCCATGATGGTCAGAGGCCAGTGGGCTAGTTTGGCCAGGATGCCGGGGTAACACCCCTACTCTTTTTCGAAGGACATCCTGGGATTTTTAATGACCACAGAGAGTCAGGACCTCGGTTTAACATCTCATCCGAAGGACGGTGCTTTTTCCAGTATAGTGTCCCCTTCACTATACTGGGGCATTATGACCCACACAGACCACAGGATGAGCACCCCCTGCTGGTCTCACTAACACCTCTTCCAGCAGCAACCTAGTTTTTTCCCAGGAGGTCTCCCATCCAGGTACTGACCAGGCTCAACCCTGCTTAGTTTCAGTGGGCAACCGGTCTTGGGCTGCAGGGTGATATGGCTGCCGGCTAGTTATAATGCCCAGGAGCAGTACTATCAGAAAAAGCATACAAAATAGTGGCTACAGAAGCCAGACTCCTTTGCTCAAAAGAGATAGCACTTCTTGTGCTAAATATGGTGCCTCCCAAACATTTACAAATCTGCAAAACTGTATTGAAACCCCTCTAAAAACCACATACAACAATTGTGTTTTACAAAGAATGGTCAAAAAGTACGATCTGCTGCCTCCCAATGCACTAGATAAGGCAGGTTTAGCAAAACATTGTGGATGAATGAGCGTCCCAATGGGCTCGCCAGTGAACGGCCAGTAAATCTAGTTATTTACTTGGTGGCACGGAGGGCAAGGTCTGCGGGCCGATGTAGCTCTTGAACTGCCTCAGGGGTTCAGCCCATGCCTCCATCTATTTACCTGAGCAATTCCGCCATGGTGTGCAGGGATGCACTAGCCTCATAGTGGTAGATGAGGAGAAACCCCTTGACAATGTAGAGCACTTTGGTTGCTTAGAAAAAGCCGAAAAGTGCTATTTACATGTAATTAATAATTATTATTATTAACCAGCTGCAACACAGGCTTTACCAACCCATCTAGATGTAGCTCTACATACCGGTCATCTCCAGGACTATTGCTGAGGCAGGTGAGAGATAGCTAGCCATGACAAGTGGAAATAGTTTAGTCAATCTTGCTAAAATTAGGTATCTTAGAAGGTAGCAAGATTTCAGCAGCAAGGATCTCAAGATTGTTTTATATTAGATATGTGCCTATGATGCTCAAATATGATGTCTAGATTGTCTAGGTTTTGTTATTTTCTGTTGATTTTGTTATTTTTAGTTGAAAGACGGGGAGAAATACAGTATATTCACACTGGTTTTGAGGTTCAGACAATAAAATGGCAACTCTTACGGATAATAATTTCACTGTATATGTTTGCTGATAATTTTTAGAAACCACTCTTCCCCCTGTAACTGATTGTCATCCCCCTGTCAGCTTGCTGGTATTTTCCTTTCACCCCATCTATCAAATTTAGCCCTAGAAACCCATAACGATTGATAGCAAGTTTCCTTCATCCCACAATGCACCCTGTTATGGCAGCGGCCTCTGGTTTCTGTCTCCGCTGGCCTCTGAGTTAGTCACCTCTATGCTGCTTGTCTTTAAACTACAAGGGTTGAAGGTGGAACATGTTGTTTCTTGGTAGGACCGACGGCTATTGTAGCAACTGGCGAGGCCCCTGAGCCCAGTAAGATCTACTGTTGTATGTACAAATGTCTTGTCTAAATGTAGCAGAACTCCATTACCATTTAGATTTAATGCTTCTTCATTTCCCCTCTAACATTTGCTGCTATCTGTGCTTGAGATTGCCGATCTGCATTTTCTCAGATCTGTTACTGACACACTATACCTGTAGTAGGATTTTTCTCTGTAAAGAATGGTCCTCTGGTCATCCATGTTTCATGTTTTTAAAACATGCACACTAAGTGCTAAGAAAGAATATGATCAATTCCAAGCAGGGACCAAAATTAACTGTGCGGGTAACAACTGGCTTTTAGAGTTAAATAAATCAGAGTTGACAAGTGATTTCATTGGGAATTGCAGCACAATACATTTCTCAAAAAATTAAAGGAACACTTTTTAATTAGAGTATAGCTTCAAGTCAATTAAACTCATGGGATACTGATCTGGGCAGTTGGGTAGCAGAGGGGATTGTTAATCAGTTTCAGCTGCTTTGTGTTAATAAAATTAATAACTGGTGCACTAGATGGGCAAGAATGGACAACCCCCAAAACGGGAATGGTTTTTCAGTTGGAGGCCACTAACATTTCCCTACATATCTTTTCTGACTGATTTTCACTAGTTTTGCATTTGGCTAGGGTCAGTGTCACTACTGGTAGTATGAGGCGATGCCTGGACCCTACAGAGGTTGCACAGACAGTCCAACTCCACTACGTGCCATTGCCAGAAGGTTTGCTGTATCTCCCAGCACAGTCTCAAGAGCATGGAGGAGATTCCAGGAGACAGGCAGTTATTGTAGGCGAGCTGGACAGGGCCGTAGAAGGTCCTTAAGAATCAGCAGGACCGGTATCTGCTTCTTTGTGGAAGGAGGAACAGGATGAGCACTGCCAGAGTCCTACAAAATTACCCCCAGCAGACCACTGGTGTGAGTTTCTCTGACCAAACAATCATAAACATACTTCATGAGGTTGGCCTGAGGACCCACATCCTCTAGTGGGCCCTGTGCTCACTGCCCGGTACCGTGGAGCTCGATTTAGCATTTGCCATTGAACAGCAGAATTGGCAGGTCTGTCACTGGCGCCCTGTGCTTTTCACAGATGAGAGCAAGTTCACCCTGAGCACATGTGACACACGTGAAAGGGTCTGGAGAAGCCGTGGAGAACGTTATGCTGCCTGTAACATTGTTCAGCATGACCGGTTTGGTGGTGGGTCAGTGATGGTCTGGGGAGAAATATCCATGGAGGGATGCACAGACCTCTACAAGCTAGATAATGGCACCCTGACTGCCATTAGGTATCGGGATGAAATGGACCCATTATCAGACCCTATGCTGGTGCAGCCCAGCCCCATGTGGTGGGAGTATGCAGGCAGTTCCTGGAGGATGAAGGAATTGATACCACTGAATGGCCCCCGCGCTCGCCCGACCTAAATCCAATAGAACACCTCTGGGATATTATGTTTCGGTCCACCCGACGCCCCCACATTGCACCTCAGACTGTCCAAGAGCTCAGCAAAGCCCTGGTCCAGATCTGGGAGGAATTACCCCAGGACACCATCTGTCTTCTCATTAGGAGCATGCTCCGACATTGTCTATAACACACATAATATACTGTATACACACATTTAATAACACACATCCATCTTATATCAGTTTATGTTTGTTCTTTTTTTTTCTTACTTCACCATCCATTGGTGGGTGAAGCTAAAAGTTAATTTTGGACCCTGATTCCAAGTCCTCTGTGTATTACATTAGACTTCAGAAACTGTTGTATGTTGAGATCATTCAGAGTCTGTCATCTGTTGGTGGATAATTCTCAGGATGCTGTGCCAATTGTCAATGTGATTTTTTTGATCATGCACTATAATAGAAAACGTGAAATTATAATGTTTTGTGCCAACCCTGTTTTGTGGCTGATAGTCAGTGTTGGAGTGGGTAATAACAGCCTGAGCTACCAAATATATTTTCACCACACCTTTATTTTTTACATTCAGCATTCTTGTGCTTTATGATATGAAAGATAATGCTTCAAAACTTGTAAAGAAATATATTTTCACCACATTAATGAGAATAGACAAAAACTTTATTTTTTACATTCAGCTAAAAATATACTGTTTCCTGAGAATGACCCACAAGGGGTTGTGCAATAGGTGTTGTTTATTGTTGGGCTGTGTTGTGATATGAAAGATAATGTTCTGTTACTCTTCAAAGTGCCTACTTGTAAAGACAATGTGCGGGTTTCAATAAACTTCAAGCTCCTAATCGACACTGAAAACAAAATTCCAGAAGTCATTAATGAGAATAGATCTTTCAAAAACGTATCATCTGCAATGTTGTTATATCAGTCAGTCATGGGACTCAAAATATACTGTTTCCTGAGAATGACCCACAAGGGGTCACTGCTGGACACAATAGGTGTTGTATTCATTGTTGGGCTGTGTTTGTGCATTTATCTGACTGTAGATGTACACTGATAACCATGGCATGTTCTGTTACTCAGGTGGTGCACAAGTGTTTCAGAGTTATATGCCAGTTTTTTTTTTTTTTTTATTTTTGGGGGTTTTCTGCTGGTGATACAAAACTTCCGTTTAAACGACACAAATAGTCGTAAATAGTATGCATGCAGTTTACCAGCATCAGTAAGTATGTGTCCAACAGCTCACACATCTGTGTTCTCTGTGTTTGAATGCAGGTGTTAAACCTGGAGCCGGTAAGTCCCCAATATACAACATTAGACACATTGTACATTTATCTAGAATTATATGTCCTGACGTTCAGATATATAATTCATTCTGAGCTGTGAGAGAAGCTGAATAGGCTTCCTTTAACACTGTGTATAATTTCCTGTCAAAACCCAGCAACTTTCTGAATAACTTGACATTTGCCCCATTTACTTTGGAATCACCCAATTAAAAAAATAAAATTTAAAAAGAATCAAAGACCAAATTCAGAGTCCAAAGCTCTATAGTTGTTTACAGTCTCTACAGGAAAGAACATAACGTTCAGAAAATAATCCACAGTAATATGTTTTAAATATGTGCATTACTGAGTTGTACCACTAGAGAGCAGGATAAAATCACTTGTGACAAAGTTATCTGTCCTCATATCATGTGATTTAAAGGGAATGTTATAGAAGAAAGAACACAGATCATGTCAACCCTATTTATTTAGACAACCACTATGGCAAACACAATGCTATATTATGTACTGTGTAAATACATGAATCTGTCATAATGCAGTCTAGAGTACCATGATGCATATATACAGTATATATACCATCTCCACAATACTTTCAGTGTTGTAACAGATAAATATAGACCTATGAAAAAAACTTAATTGTATACAATCTCCCACTAGATAAATCTCAGGTAGTATACGTTCTGTTGTTTGAAAAGTGGAATAAATATGCACATATGCACCCAAAGCTAAGCACAGCTCTTTACAGTTTATTCAGAAATAACAAATAAACATTTTGTGTAAATGCTGAAGTATAACCCTTCCCTTTGATATGCACCTATATTTGACTTCAGTGTAAAGTACACTTTTGTGTTTACAGGTCCTGGAGTGGTTTACCCATATGGATATGGTAAATATTATTAGTCCATTATTAAAGACAAAAACAAGTCAAAATCATGCTGAATTTTTCTTCATCCTGTTGTTTTAGGCCCATATCCTGGTAGCACTGGAGCAGCTGGAATTGGAACTGGTGTGTTACCTGGGGCCAAACCTCTGAAAGCTCCTGGTAATATCATATATACTGTACCGGGGTGGTCAACATCAGCCCCGGAGAGCCACAGTCCGGCAGAGTTTCACTCCAACCTTAATCAAACACACCTAAACAAGCTAATAAAGGTCTAACAGTTATTAGAAAGCTACAGGCATCATCCAGGTTGGAGCAAAACTCTGCTGGACTGTGGCTCTGAAATATACCCATATAACTACCTTTTACAGATTGCTCAGGCATCAATAACAGAGTTCACATAGACTAAGATATTCAGATGTTGAAATTAATTGGTTAGAATCTTAACTTGACTGCTATAAGCAGATATAAAATTGATATCCCAGTTCTGTGAATTTCTAAGTTAATGTAAAGACCTTCAGAATTCACAAGATTCGTTGTAACAGAATGTGCATGCATTTATTCAGAAAATGCTGATTACCTTATATATTCTGGTGCAAATGTAAATCATGACTCAAATCAGGATTTGACTGTATGCTCATAGAACCCTATCAGACCCAGTGTGTGTGTGTGTTTGGTCCAGGTGTTGGAGGAGCAGGTGGTGTCGCAGGTGTAGGGGGAGTTGGAGGGGCAGGATTCATACCTGGAGCAGGTGAGATGTAATGCAAATCCAAATTACTTGATGCTTGATCATTTAGCATTGTTCCTGTAGCTCATAAAGTACAAAAAATGCAATACCAACGTCACAGGTTCCCAGGGAATACATAAACTGATCAAACGCATGTTTTCAAAGCTATATATAATCACTTTGAATAGAAATGTGTACTAAGTGCATTAACAACTGTGAGTCGAATGCTTTTGGAAAGGTCCAGGTTTCTCTTGAAGTTATGAAAGCAACATAGACTCCTCTATGGAGGATTTTCAGTTTGTTAGTGAAGATAAGAGGGTGCTCCAGAACCTGATCGAAATATCCTTGCCTTGAATGTGCTGTCTTACACAGAGGTGTTAGATTGAAAACCAAATATGCCACTATATTCTGCATCATTTGCTCCGATAGGAAGGTTGTGATTTTCCCGTACTACGGGGGTGGCCAACATCAGTCCTGCAGAGTTTTACTCCAATCAATTATTTCTATGAGGGTAATAATAGTTCTCAGCAATGTTGTGTATATCAGGAAGTTGAGGGGGCCAAGCATCGAGCCCTGAAGTACCCCAGTCCCAATGGATTGCCAGTGTAATTTAGACTTCCCTTGAACATACTCCAAAGGATAGCAGGGAGTGCAGATCCTGTGATGCAGAGTGTTGGGAATAGATGATTTTACCAAATTGAGCTAATTTTATATCATATATTTGTATTATATCATGATCATGAGTTGTGATGTCCTTTATAAGGACAGCCCTGTAACATGACATACACAATTTTCTGTCAAAATACTTTGTAACTGAGTTATTTGGGACTGTATTGCACTGGTTTAGGGTAGTTGTATTTGCACTGGTGCATCGGTCAGAACACAGGAGGCATGAATAAGAATCAACAGTCTTTGATTAAAGTTCAGCAAATGATCAGCATGAAACAGCACAGCCAGACCACAGGGCATCACGTGGTATAATTTTCACAGTAGTGATGTGTGGTAACTGTAGGCATGTGTATGATCTGAAACAATAAAAAATAACCAACAACTAGAAACATCAACAACTTCAGTATAATAACTGGCATTTATACTATTAACTGACTGCCCGTTGTAAATATACATTTTTCTTTTTACTGCAAGATGGCGCATGGCGCTCATAAATGGGATTATTTGCTGCGTCATCACACAATCCGTTAACTAAAACTCATAATCAAGAATAACCACAGAACGGAAATATACAACATTAAATCTACATCTATACACAATGAAAATATCAATCAGTTATGCTCATTTTAAATACTGAATCCAAGTATACTAAATATATGGTGAATAAACAGCTCATGCAAGATGCTGGGTTTAGCGTCGTCACCCTGATAGCACACGTATATCTTGTAGACGTCTATTTAATGTCTGCGTTTACATCTGCAAGACGTATTTTTTATGGTGTTTGCTCATTTGCAATACGTCTATAGGACGTTTCCTTTTATATGTCAAATAGATGTCTATTAGATGTCTTTAAGATGTTCATGATTTAGAATGTATGTAAAACTGACATCTGAAAGATGTCTGTCAGACGTTTGTAGACCGCAGATGCTTTCCAAATCAAGAGATCTTTAACAGACATCTTGCAGACGTACGTGTGCTATCTGTACACTTGTGTTTTTGAACAAACTCACAATATCTTATTAATTATGCATCATACGACACCTTCAGTATAGGACAATCATAAATGAACTTACATGTTGTCATTAACGCACAACTTGGAGACATATATCTTCAACCAAGCAAAGTTAAATTCAGTCCGTATTCTGGAGAACCCTATGCGGCACTTCGTGCAGTCGGCTCAACCGGAACTGAAAAGATACTGACGTACGCAGAAACCCATGACCTGATTGGTCATTCCTTCTCAACATACTGAACATACTATTGAAATAGATTTCCTTGTGCTACTTGGCTGTTGTTAAAGATATACAATCATCTTGTTACAGGTGGAGGGTATCCAGCAGGTGTTGGTGTGGGAGCTTATGGTGTTGGAGCTGGTGCTAAACCACCTAAACCAGGTAGCAAAACTAGCATACTAAATATTCATGTTCTGCAACACGACTTCAAAAGCATCGCCAAATTCATTTTCAAAGATTTTCACCATGGCCATAGATTAACACGAAAGCTTCAGTTAACCGCACACCTTCTCTGCTGGGGAATTGTAGAGGATGTAGGGAAATGCATCTAACAAGTACAAAATATTAATTGTGGGTTTTTGTTTTCTTCCTCTAAATTGGGTGAGCTATGATTGTGCTGAGTGTTTAACATCTAACTCTATCAACAGGCTATGGCTCTTTGGGTGCAGGATACGCATATCCAGGTGAGGCGCAGCATTAACCGTACAAAGAATGATTGCTTCACACAGATCTTAAAGGGTTACTCCACCCCAAAATGATTGAATCACTTACCCCCATGTCGTTCCATACCCGTAAAAACTTTGTTCGTCTTAATAGTAAATAACACTGTCAAGGCCCAGAAAAGTATGAAAGACTTCGCCAAAATAGTCCATCTGCCATCAGTGGTTCAACCGTAACGTTATGAAGCTACGAGAATATTTTTTGTACACAAAGAAAACAAAAATAACAGCTTTATTTAACAATTCGTCTTCTCCGCGTCAGTGTAGCACCATTTTAGAGAGTATCCACTGGACGCAAACTGCATACGCTGTTCTGTGTCGGCTGCGCCACACGGATATGCTGTTCTCGTTCAAGTCAAAGCGTAAATAAACGTAGAAGACATATCCGTGTGATGTGGCTGACACAGAGGAGAGGTGTTGTAGAAGTGGAGCTCGAAGTGGGCCTTTACTGGGGTTGAGCTCTGCCAATTATGTGTTATTCTGTTAACAGTAACCGGAATGATTGTTTTGGACTCTTTTGACATGCAGGTACGCTCTAAAACCCAGAATCCCCCAGTTAAGCAGACAGCCTAACCCCTCGTTCCTGCCCATGACACATGTACATTCACACTCATAGCAGTAACACTTGTGTAATCACTCTCTCATGCACAATGCAGTGAGCCTGAGATCATGGATTTGTAGTGGTCCTGTGAGCAAAGATTTGGTGTCACCGTGTCCTTTCAGAACATCTTCCTCAATTGGCTTCTCTGCTTATGCAGATACACAGCCAAAACCATCTGCCAGAATACTTTGCTGTATTCACAACATAGTCACAACAAAAGATGTTTATCCTGAGACAAATACTAAATACACTTACACATGTCCATTGTCATTTCAGAAGAGATCCAAGTGATCTCAATCTGTGCTTAAATTTGCCAAGATACCAATTTATAGTGTATACTAATCCTGTTTATTGACAAATGCTGTGTTTTAGATCAACCGAGTTCTAGATCTAAATCTTTGTGTGTTTTCTTCCTACAGGTGGTGTAGCTCCAGGAGGATATGGAGGATATCCACAAGCATATCCAGGTATCGTTATATAGAAATAATCCAAGGCTAAATTCATATGCCATCTCCTTGTGAAATTCAGCCCCGCTGTAATTAATTTCCCATTTCGAGGGCCATAGTACGTTTGATAAGATGTCTCAAGTCTTCCCAGAAAGTGTCTGTGAAGCTTTATTATTTCATGTTGTAAATGGCTCTTTTTTTGGGGGGGGTGGAGCAAAATATGCAGTTTTTGTGTGTTTGTCTTTAAATGCAAATGAGCTGCTGGTTCACAACCCCCTTTCCAAAAGAAGGTGGAGCTTGTGGCTTAGTAGCAATAATCAAAACTAGGGCTGCAGCGATTCGTCAACGTCATCGATTACGTCGATTATAAAAATACATCGATTAGCATAGTGCGTCGAGTCACACCTAGTGCTGGGCATCATACCGTACGGTGTTTATTTTTCTTATGATATGATTTTTAAAATACCGCAATACCGGTAACGTTCAGAAGGCGACACTGTTAGAGAGGGGTCTCTTTTCACTATTGCATTTTGGCGAGGATACAGTTGCATGTGTTTCTAAGCGTGAAATTTCTGAAACTGAAGCACTAGTAGAATGTGATGAGAGAGAAGTCATCCACTATATCCACATCGACCGCACCACATATCCACCGACCGCTGCCATCAGCTCCCGCGTCTCTCACACACAACAGTTCTCCGTCGAGACGACGGATTCCCGTCAATTGCAGGGTTCCCGCCTTCTTAAATTCACTTTTCATAATTTTAAGACCGTAAATACGCTTACACTTCTGAAATAGTGTTATAACTGTCTTGATTTTTAGCTTGAATAGGTCTTAAATGAAGGAAAGACGAGGTGTATTCAGTCTGCTGACGGGGATGTGATCAAAGTCTGGAGTGGATTAAAGCACGTTCCTCTCTCCACTCTAAGCGTTCTGTAATCACTCCGCTCTGGATCCACTCCGGGTTTTACATTGTGAAAAACTGCTCAGTGTTCACTCCATTTAAACATTATCAGGGATTACTGAGGTGAAAGAAACATGTAGGAATCATGTAGCGCACTGTTGTTGTTCTGCTGGCACACCAAAAATCATCCCCGCCTCGGCTGCAGCTTCTCACTGACAACATAGTAACGCCATTCGCATCATTCACAGTCGGGTTTTTAGCAGAGAACACAGAGAAAACTTGAATTTCGGTGCGGGATTGCGGCTATTAATAATAATTATACTCATTCCTGCAGGTTCCGACCGAATGTATCACATTTGCACGTGCTTTTGAGTCTTGAACTCACTCACGCGCTCTTAATTTCTGTGCACCCACAGATCGCGATAAGGAGAGTGACAGCTATTAATAATTATAAGGGGAGTTTGCAAATGTGATATATTTATTTAGTACGCAGATCAATAAACAAGTACTGCATGATTTTGTCTATATCATCAATGAAAATAGTTCAAATAAAGTAACAGCTGAGCCGTTGTGTCGATATAAAAATACATCGATTAGCATTTAGTGTCGTCGACGCGTCACACCTTTAGCCACGCCCATTGCACGAGTCTGCAGTTCTACTTAAGACTGTTTTTCTGCCATGTTTAACACAAACAATACTCTAGAGCAGAAGGTAAAGGTTAGTATGGCAACACTTCACTTCATAGAGCGTTATATTATTACACGACCGTCAGAACCGCGTATATATAGCTGAACAGACGCCTTTACATTATCAAGATTCACAACTGTATTTTTATTAATTATTTATTGTTGTTATTTCTTTTTGTCTCTATTCTTGTTATTATCTTTATTTATTGTTATTTTGTTTCTTTCTTACATTTCTTTCTTTCTTTGTTGTTGTTATTTATTTTTGTAAAGTATTAATTATATTTTTATATAATTATACTATTAATTATAAGGTTTGAATAAAATAAAATATTAATAGCATATTTTACTTTTATTGTTTATTGATAGTTTAACTAAAGAATTCATCAACTGATGAGAAAATAATAAATAGATTAATTGGAAAATAATTGATCGATTAGTCGACTAATCGAAAAAGTTATCGATAGATTAGTTGACAATAAAAATAATCATTAGCTGCAGCTCTAATCAAAACATCTGTTTTTGTATTATCATATCTGCATATTGCAGTTTTTTGTCATCATAAAATGTATTCCTTGCATGCGTTGCCAGATTAAACTGGCTCTTTTGCATCAGCTGTCAAATACATTGTATCAATTGTGTCAATTTTCACATTATGTGAAGAACACACAGACATCACATAAAAAGAGTCGGTTATGCCTGTGAACATAAACAGATTCATGTATATCAGCATATAAGATCTGTGAAATGGCGACAGCACACTACTAACGTAACTCAACCAGACCTCGCCCACTTTTGTTTTTTTGTTTTTTTTAGCATATGCCTTGGGTGGGATTTATTTAAAGGTGGGATACTGTACATTCATGAAAGAAAACTCATGAGAAGTTCGGAGACAGTGCTTACTGATAAATGTAGAGAATTATTTGAAGTGACTTTGTGTTTGGTAAACTTGCAGATCTTTTTCATGCACAAACAGCAGGAACAAAACTCATAATAAGACCCCTCTAAACAATATATCCTGACAGACAATAAGCTGAAAGCATCACTGATCTCTATGGAAAGACACGTTGACTGCTGAAATCCGCTTGCTATGAAAAGCATCATGCAAAATATCATGCAAAGTGTAATTGAATTCTGACTATAATGTGAGTCTCGGTGCTTGCTAATACTCACACTCAAGCTACTGTCATACCCCACGCTATTATGTGTTAGTTATTATATAATCACAACGTAGAGCTGCTCGGTGGGTTTATTATTATTTCCGTCCAGATGCTCTTGGTCACAGCTGGTCATAAATCTCCTGCTGGAACAAAGCGTAATCCTGACACTGTCTGTTGGCTTACGAACACTCCTATTGGCATCTATTTCACACAGTTATTCTTCACTTTACTTACTTAAAGGGTTAGTTCACCCAAGCATGTAAATTAGCCTGTGTTTTACACACGCTCGAGGCGTCCTAGGTGTACATGACTTTATGCTTTCAGACCAATCCAATCGGAGTTGCATTAAAAATCGTCCTGGCTCTTCCAAGCATCAATCATTGCAGTGTAAAGAAAAATATCGGAGGATTTCGATATATAAGCCAAGAAGAGACTTTGCTTCCTTTGCTCCTGTGTTTAAACTCGTGAGAATAGCATATCTCAGAGGCACATTCGTTATAGCCATCCACCGGAACAGCTTCCGAATACCACAGTCAGCAGAAGTGAGGTACTACGTGTGAAATATGGATATGTTTCTTACATATACACATGGATTCACTACAGGAGGCCTTTATTCAAGCCCTGGAGCCGTGTGAGGTGCATTTTTAATGGATGCACGCACTTTATTTGACGTATTTGGACTGTTGAACAAAAACACCCGCCACTGCGATAACAACGCTTGGAAGAGCCAGGACAATTTTTAATATAACTCTGATTAGATTCGTCTGAAAGAAGAACGTCATATACAACTATGATGCCTCGAAGGAGAGTAAAACATGGGGTAATTTTAATTTTTGGGTGAACTAACCCTTTAATTAGACACAACGCCACATTTCTTTTAGTCATGTGGTTTGAACAACTCATACTAATGCAATGATTTCTTGTGTTTTAGGGGGATATGGAGCAGGACTGTCACCACAACAAGGTAAACGCTCTTAAACCCCTCACAACATCACTGGAAGATGCAGTAGAATGAGACTCGGTCTCCTTAACTACGTAATTCAACTTAAGGTTGTCCATATAATTCAAACACTCTGAGCTCTCATACTATAGCTTTGTGCATTCATTTCAAATATGAGGCATCTACAGGAGAAATAAATCAGTTCTGAACTGTACAGTTACTGATAACGTTTTTGAAGGTACATGTGAATAAAGCATAAGATTACCAGTATTATCATAACATTAGCATAACATTTAGATTTACTGTATGCAGACTGTTTTTGAACCAATGCAATTTACATTGCAATCAAGGTACAGGTTTGATCAGTTCTAGTTTAATGTGTATACTTCTTTCCTCAGCCAAAGCAGCCAAATATGGAGGTGGACTGACGGGATTCCTGGGAGCAGGTAATCGAGGTATGAGATTAATCCTGCCGCCACATAATCACTGCTCTCGTTTCTGATGTCCTGATCCTAAATCACACCAAACACTGGCCTACTAATCTGAAGTTTGGATTTACATGAGTTTATAAAACCGAGCCGCACTGATGGATGTCATAAGAGATGCTCTGGAGGATCTTTCCGCATCGAGTTCAGACTCAATGACGATATTAATCCGGCACATTTCTGATGGATAAAATCAGTTCCATTTTTTTTTGTTGAACGTCTTGAATTCAGTGTGTTGTCATTTCACATGTCAAGAGATAGTTCACCCAAAAATGGAAAATGCTATCACCCTCGAGCCGTTTCAAACCCAACTGACTTTAATTCATCTTCATTCACACACATGAAGAGATTTGTAGTGTTTCATGTATGACTAGGTGTTGTTTTGCAGGTGGAGCCGGCTGCCAAGGAAAATACTGCGGGAGGAGGAGAAAGTAAAGGATCTCTTTAGATGTGAAGTGACCTCAAGAACCATGGTGCTACTGCATGCTCTAGAATGTACTTTTGATTCTCAAACAAACAATCCCAACATGCACAAGTGTTATGTTTTGTACTGATAGTAAGTATTTGTAACAAATCCAGATCCCCGAACCGTCTAGTGTTTTGTGAACGTAATTCCAATTCTAATGGCACATTCCATCACGTTACTGTTTCCTAGTGTAGGGTTGTATATAACCGGGTTGATTAGCTGGCAGTGCTGTTGTGTAACTTTAAACGTTTTAACCACCGACCTCTTATTCGGGGACGTTTCTGAGACCATCTGAAGCTTGTTTGCTCCGTTGCAGATGGGTCTTACACTTATAGTGCTTTATAGGTGACTCTCTCACACACACACACACACACACAAAAAGAAATTATATTTTGCATAAAGAAAATTAAGCCTGTTTTAGGAGCACAGATTCTGTTTTAACTACACACACGTTCCACCAAAAATCTAATGCTTTTTACATTTTATTATTTGTAATAATGAATTATTCTCAGTGGTGATATTTTCTTCTCATTACTGTAATACAAAAAAGTGTTTTATTTAAAGGCAGTAATACTTCCATGATGTATACATACTTTTATAATGAATTTATTTTTAACATTATTTTCATTTTCTTCATTAAAATATAATTTCTTTTGATTCTGTGTGATGAAATATGACTTTTTGTGAGACTCACCCCTCTAAATGATTTAGGCTTTCACGAGTGTCTTTAATCCTGATTTGAGACGCTTGAAAAACAGGCCGCAATAACATGCCTGCAAATGCGTATTGCATGCACAGAAACACATATTACGCTAAGAGAGCTTTGTGGATGGCAGAACGTGTGACGGCTCGATCGCAGCATATTGTGTGACGTATGAAGAGCTTTGCTCTGATCATGCTGAGAACAAGCAGAAGTGAAAGACAGCGTATGTCTAACATCAATCATCTGTTTTGATATCCATCCGGTGAAGGGAACAAACTGAAAGTAACTCTGTAAAATAGTAACCATAGTTCTGACTTGTACATTATGTATGTTTAAACCTGGAAGATTAAAAGATGTGCTTATGTTTATCCCTGGACCCGGGGACTACAGGTGCTTCTATCATTTGACCAAGAATGTGTTACTTTAATCGCTGTGTATTCACATAGAATTAGTTATATATATATGTATGTATAGCATATGCTTACCGTAGGTTGGATTATTTAACAACAGGTTACTTTGCCTTATGTTGTTTGTTTTGCACCATTTGAACTTGACATGTTGACCAATTATCGAGTTTGTACACATCATATGACAATAACTTCTTTCTTTTAAATAGCTTCTGCAATGTAGTCACTGTGGAACTTGCAAAACTGTGTGTGTGTGTGTGTGTGTCCGTCTGTCCCGAAAGCCTCACTACCCAATGTATTATCAAACATATAATGTGTCAGTCTTTGCTATACTTGGTTGATACTATTTTTCGATCCATCTGGAGAGACTCTTTATCATGTATTAATGTACCTGGTGCTGTATTTGACCTGGCTGTGAGCCCTACCAGGTCTTCTCTATTGTGCCGTGGGATTCCCATCTTATTTAATTAAAGGGGCGGGGCTGTTGCACTTTTTCCACGACCTATATGCTGACTAGTTCCCGGAAATCTCGGCATTTTACCTGCTCTAGTGAAAAATTTTATAAAATATTTTAAATAAATAAACCTGAGTTCTTGGTGTGCATGATTGCATAAGATGATAAACACCGTGATTGTGAATGTTGGCTCATGTCTTAAGATGTTCTGAAACACAGTAAACAGTAAGCTTAATGTGGCTTATTGCATTATTAAAAGAGTTACCACACAAAGATTTCATAAAATGGTAACATTTTAGAATACTGTTCCGGTGGTAATGAATAACTACACAGGGACAAATGACTAATGCACTATTAGGCAAGGCAAGTTTATTTATACAGCACATTTCATACACAGTGGTAATTCAAAGTGCTTTACATAAAAGGAAGTGAAATATTAATTAAAAAAAATAAACACAACAATAAAAACAAGAAATTACACAAATAATACTAATAGTAATGATCACAATTACGATCGCAACAATAAAAGAAAGGAAATTATATAAAAATGTATTTCAAATTAATTTAATACAGTTAAGAATAGAAAATGATTATACATAAAATACATTGCAGTTAGTTCAGACGTAACACAGCGCTCATTCTTTGGAAGGCCGGTGAGGAGACATTATAATAATCCACCCTGCTGGTGATAAAGGCATGAACAAGTTTCTCCAAGTCTTGACTGGAACTTCTAATTATTGCAGTGTTTTTGAGGTGATAGTATGCTGATTTGGTTACATGACTACTGAAACTAAGGTCTGTCTCCAGAATCACCCCAAGATTGTTGACTTCATTTATAATTGTTTGACCCCTAGAGTCAAGGTATGCATTCACCTCCAGAACTTCATCTTTGTTTCCAAATGCAATGACTTCAGTTTTCTCCTTGTGTAACTGGAGAAAGTTCTGACACATTCAACTGTTAATTTCATCAATGCATTGGCAGAGGGAGTCAATGGGGCTATAGTTATTTGGAGATAAGGCTAGGTAAATATGGGCATCATCAGCATAGCTGTGATAGGCATCAATCAGCATCTGTTATTTTGAATTTGGAGCATTGCCGGGGCTAATGCAAGAGTGCTCAATGTGAGAAAGTAAGCCTTGAGACTGATATAGACCAGAGACCATTGACTGAACTCCTAATAATTGCACCCTCTCCTGTCTATAGTACTACAGACCTGAAACATACATGTGCACGGGCACACCACATAATTACCTAACGAAACTATGATTAATGCTTTAGTAAGTAATAGTGCTCAGTTGATGTCACGATCGGGACTCGAACCCAGGACTTCAAGGTATGCATTCACCTGAACTTCATCTTTGTTTCCAAATGTGACTTCAGTTTTCTCCTTGTGTAACTGAGAAAGTTCTGACACATTCAACTGTTAATTTCATCAATGCATTGGCAGAGGGAGTCAATGGGGCTATAGTTATTTGGAGATAAGGCTAGGTAAATATGGGCATCATCAGCATAGCTGTGATAGGCAATTTGGTTCTCATTATTTGACTAAGTGGGAGCATATACAGGCTAAACAAGAGCGGTGCAAGTATTGAGCCTTGAGGGACTCCGCATAGATGTCCACTGAGACTTATGCTCTCCTATACTCACATAATAACCTCTCCCTTCTAAGTATGACCTGAAACATATATGTGACGGGCAATTACTATTACCTAACGAAACTATGATTAATGCTTTAGTAAGTAATAGTGCTCAGTTGATGTCACGACCGGGACTCGAACCCAGGTCTCCGGTGCCGTAGTGTGATGCTCTACCATGGTTCCACAGAGGGGTGTTGGACACAAATGTGAGGCACCAATAAAAGTTGTTCTTTATTTCCAAGAGCAAAAACAAAAGGTCTTCGCATACAATCCCCAACAAAAATCTGGTCTTGCAAAAAAATAAACAGTTCCAAAAATAAAGTACTCCAAAGAGCAAAACTTATCTCAAAAGGAACGAATTCTTAATACATTCAATGGCAAAAAATAACAACGTAACACAAAGAAACAAAAGATGTGCAGAGAAGCCAGAGGCACCAGCATAGTTAAAATAACCAAGCATGAGTGACAAAAAGAGGACAACATAAATAGGGAGACAAAACTAGTCAGGGCTGTAACTAATAACTACTAATAGTGGCAAATCTAAGGCATAACAGAGCACAGAACCGGACAGTTGAAACTGGTAGTTCACTATTAGCTAATCAATAACAACTATTTTTTCTTTCATATATCCTGGAGAACTACTGTATACAGGTTCATAATGTGAATTTTGCATAATGTATAATTAATTTTAAAGTGAAGATCACGGTAACCCACTAGTAATGATTTAAGTGTTTCCAAATATAGCTAAATTAATTACTAACCAAAATCTTACAAAAACCTCAAAAGTTTACAATGACGTCAGAAATACTAGGAGTTATCACGATCTTCATTTTAGAATACCGATCCAAATAATTAGTAATTCCTTCTGAAGAATTTGGTAATAGTCAAGTAATTACTAGTGTGTTACCATGACCTTCACTTTAGAATCAATTAAACATTATGTATTTTATTAATTATGAACCTGTATACAGCAGTTCTCAGCAGTTCTTGGGGAGGTATGAAAAATAGTAGTTAATGATTAACTAATAGTGAACTACCACATTCGACTAAGCACTATTACTCACTAATTGATTAATCAGAGATTCTTGTTAGATACTAGTAGTGCTAATATTGCGTTACTCGTGTTCTTGTACAGTTTTCTAAAGTGTTACTCATAAAATAAACACACAACAACAGTAATACTGAAGTAATGAGGTCACAGGGGTGTGTTTACAGAGTATTTTACAACGGTGTCCAAAGACAAATAAAATAACACCAAACAAGCAGTGTTGAGAAGGTGACTCGGAAATGTATCAGGCCACAGATCATAAGTTACCCTGTTTAAAATGTAATAAGTATTATAACTCTTTCAATTACTTTATTAATGTAACATTTGATTACTTTTATAAAATTCTTACCTATGTTTATAAACCTTTTGAAACACGTAAAGCAGGCCGGGTAACATTACAGTAGACCTCAACACCGATTACTGTCAGACTTTCACAATCTTCATCACTTTAAGATTATCATATTTTCAATTTAAAACAATAAATCAGACTTTAGCAGCTCCTTCTCCCTTAGATGATCGTTATGGGGTTAAATACTGATTTAAAATCATATAGTTTAATATATGATACTGTTTCTGAAATCAAATCTTTGCACAGTTATTACAGGAAACACTGATATCTAACAATGCGTTAATATAAAAAAATAAGCATATAGGAAATAAAGCAGTTATTGAATACGCATCTATTTTGTGTCCTAAACGCCTGAGACATCGCTGTCTCGTATTTTAGAGCAGTCAATGCAAATCTGTATGTGAAAATATAAAGAAAATATGAAAGAGATAACTCTGTTTTTTAACTATTCTCAGAAATCATGTTTTATTCATCGTGCATTCCTGTTAATCTCAATCTAACTGCAGTTGGGTTATTTTTACTAGAAAAAAAACAACAGCAAACTAACAATACAAATAGATAATATAATACAAAAAAATCTAGATATCTGTTTTTGCAAATAAACTTTTCAGCGTTACATATTCAGATGTAACCCTCTTTGTAATCGTCAACATTTTCATGAGTAACTGTGATACACATTTCTATCTCAGTTACTGTAAAAGATAACAGTTACATTGATTTAGTAATTAAATGACCTAATTCTGTAACATTTAACTGGTTACTCCACAACTGTACAGCATAGAATATAAACAAACAACAACATCTAAACATGTGTTTTCATGACATCGTTCAATCAAGTCTATTTAGACTCTTTTGTGTGTTTTTTTTAAATATTACATTTTCCAGACAATAATCTAATAATTGGAACTTCCATTTAAATGTATATTTATATATATATATATATATATATATATATATATATCAATAAAACAAATGGATATTGTCATTATTGTCCTTTGAACGCGCTCTTATCAAATGTAACACACCCTTCTTTTAATGAGCGTCACAAAATATCATATAAACATCCGGAGGATGCAGCCTTCCGATTGAGAAACGACCAGAGCGCGCTCCAGAGAGGCAGCGAGAGCGCATGCGCGCCAGTGTATTCCAGGGATGGTGTTCATTTGGCCCGCTTCCTCGGTTTCTGTCTGGAGGAATCCCACTATGGCAAAGGCACGGGACGCGCCCAGGCGCGTAACTTACACTGAACGCTTCGCCAGCGGACTCCCGCCTACTGACCGACTCCAAGCCGCCAGCTAATCAGACGCGACGCGTGTAATAATATTCATGAGGCGAGGCGAGCGCAGTGCCAGCGCCGCGTCTGACCGCAGAGGACAGCTGCTGTGTTGAATGAGGTTGATGCTGCTCTGCTGCTCCTGGAAGGACGAACGCATGGGAGAGGAGGAAGGTTAGTGTGTCGTGTGTCTTGTGTATGGTGCTGATGATGATGATGATGATCTTCTGCGGGGCTCGTGAAGATGATGCTGCTGATGCGGTCTGCTCTCAGTGTGGTGTTGACATAGCGTGACCTGTGTAGAAGCACATGTGTGTGATATTCACTCATTAGGGCTCAAGTGTCTCCTCGGCTGATATCATCCCGTTCACTTGTGTTCAGCAGCTGTCTGATTTAAAGAGGGGAGGTCTGAGCTGGCTGGGTTTTACTGGTGCACACCATTATCATGAACCAGTGCCTTGTTTATGGTTTTTAGCACGTCACGATGTATTTCCGGGTTTCCAGGCTTGCTGAAAGTCCAGTCTGTCTGTTGAGGGTCTCAATGAAGACACAAGTAATAATTTAGGCTAAATCTAGTGACTTGAATAAGTCATAGAAAAGTTCTGGGAATGTGCACTGGCACGGTGATACTACAGTAAATAACTGGAGTTATACTATAGTATCGCAGGGATATGCTGTTCCAAAAGATGCATTACTAGTGTTACATGTCTAAAATGCCTTGCTAGTGTTTTGTTTATATTTTGCATATTTAATGTGATGTTTTTCTCTTATAAATGACGCGCTGCTCTTCCTGTATCCATCTGCCCTCATGTGAGTTTATGTACTCATGTAAATGTGTGTGATGTGTGTGAGCGTGTGTGTGTGTGAGCGTGTGTGTGTGTGTGCGTGTGTGTGTGTGTGCACTGGTTTGAGTGGTTTTTGGAGACACGCATTTTTATATTGGTATTACCAAGTGAATTTGGTTTATGAGGACACTGCCGGTGTCCACATAATTCAAAACTGAGTCTTAAAAACATACTAAATAATGTTTTTTGAAAATCTAAAAATGCTCATGGTTTCCTGTGAGGGGTATGTTTAGGTGTAGGGCAATATAAAATACTTTGTACAGTAAAAAACAACAACATTGTGCCAATGGAGAGTCCCCGGCATAAACCATACAAACCAACGTCCGTCACAGTCCATATACACCTCCAGGTTATACATGAATCACACTCATGCAGAGAGCAGATCACTAAGAGACATATCACAAAATATCACTTATGATGAATATGTCTGTAACTCAATAACTATAAAAGACCGTCCAGAGTCTCACACAAACCATAGAGGATGCTCACAAACACATGAGCCTGTGTTAGACACAACTCCATCACATGAAGACTATGCACATGTGTTGGTATTATCATGTATTTAGTCCTTGAGTGTTTATTTGACTGGGTCTTTGGAAGCTCTGCTATAGAGATCCGTGTTAAGAGTTTGTCAGGGAAGCGTTTCTCAGCTGCTCTCCATCATGTTGATTGTTAATGAACTACAGCGAAGCTTCTCCTGCTCAGTCTGATTATATACTGTTCCTGTGGAAAAGATCTGATCATTCAGTATTAACAGCGTTATAAAGAAATGGATTCAACGAAGACTGACAAATTCCCCATGAAGCATGTTTGTTCAGGGTTATTAAAGGGAGCCTATTTTGGAAAATTCACTTTAATGTGTGCACAACCACCCAATACAAATAAATATCCACCCATTCCTTTTTTAATCCTCATAAATCATAAGCAGTGTCTCAGAACAAGCACAATCTGTAAAACATGACATGACCTTTTACAAGCCCCGCCCATGACTGTTGACGAACATGTCGTATTAGCCGTACACAACCCGCCATGCATTGTAACGAGTGACAGAAGCGAGTGACAGAAGCGTGCTTCTGTCATTTTACTAACTTAATAATGTTAAGTTAAATTGTGCTTTGTTGGTATAGTGTCTGATAGGATGTATAAAAATGTTCAGTGTTAATAAGTACATTTTTTATTTTTTTGTAAAGCAGGACAAAACAGTAAAAAGCATATTTTGGCTATTTAATTTATGTAATAGTGAAACAAAATGGCAAAAGAGGCCGACATGGGGGAGAAAAAAATGCAAAAAACGTGTTCGGTATTCGGCCCAGTGTTTTATTTTGTTCGGATTCAGCCAATAATTTTAATTTCGGTGCATCCATAATTAATATACTGTACAGACATTCACATCCGTGTTAACACAGCGTTACAGATACTCTCACAGGACACTGCACTTATTCACAATCACAAAAGTACTTTATTTGCATGTTTTAAAGCCTTGTTGGTTAAACGCTTCATTCACGTGTTGTTCTGACGAGCGCTTTTGCTGAGCACGTACACCTGAAGCACACACACTAAAGCCTGTCTAACAGCGCCTGATTACTCAACTAAGTTATCTTTAGAGCTAATACTATCAAAACACAACAAGGTTTATGTATAGACTCCGTTGGTTATGTCTAAAATGAAAGTAAACAGCCGAGACAAACGGATGCGTGTCTGTGTATTAGATGTGTGCAGCTCTTAAAGGGACAGTACTGAACATGCAGCCGACTGTCATTTAAAGGGATAGTTCATCTTAAAATGTAATTTCTGTCATTATTTACTCACTCACGTGTTGTCCAAAACCTGTATTAATTTCTTTCTTCTGCTGAACACAAATGCTATTTTGAAGAACATGGCTAACCAAACCGTTTCTGGTCCACATTGACTTTGATAGAAAGAAAGAAATACTATAGAAGACACTGAGGACCAAAAACTGTTTGTTCTTCAAAATATCATTTATGTTTAGCAGAAGAAAGAAACACATAAAGGTTTTAAATTAAACTCGAGTGAGTAAATGATGGTATATCAGACCAACATGACAAAGAATCATGATTAAAATCTTAAAATGTTGATATTTAAAACAAAATAGTCTCTTTAAGATGACTCGGTGTGCATCAGTTGTGTTTCTCCATGCATGTTTACATGAGGATCTTGAGTTGATCTGTGTTTCTAAGAACGGAAACAAAATAGATTTTCATGTTGATGTAATTAGTATGAATAATTAATGAACTATGGATTCAGTCAAATGAGGTTTCCATTGTTTTATGTCATTTACATTCGGCTGACGATCATGATGTACAGTAGTGTCCGGTTATTATTAGTATTAACAATGTGCCTCTGTTGCTCACGTGTAGCTCTGTTGATAAAGCTTTATTCAGGCTTGAATTTTTAACAGTGGCAGTGAGATACATAACTTAAATACACAAGAGATAACAACGAAATGACGTTAAAGTGACCGTTCACCTAAACCTGAGAAATCCTTCACTCATCCTCAAATTCCTCCAAACCTGTTTTACTTCTGTTGAACACTAAAGATATTTTGACGAATGTGTGTAACCAAACAGTCGACGTATCCCATTGACTTCCAGTAGTGGAAAAGAGAAAGAAGTTAAGCAGGAATATTAGGGAGACTAATTCATCGTTTAATATTTAAGCATTTTGAAATGATCAGCATGGGTTAACAACACTAAAATGTACCTCCAGTCTTGTCTGTGGACGACGCACAAGTTCTGTTTGCAGTAAGACATGGCGTTGTGTAGCTGTGCAGTGTGCTGATGCGAGTGTGTTGTGTTTTTGCAGCCGGCGGCCGGATGCCGGAGTGTGCGGGCTGCAGAAAGCACATCTCTGATGAGCAGTACCTACAGGCCCTGGACACAGACTGGCACACGCTGTGTTTCAGGTAAGAGCGTGACAGGGCAGCATATCTGCATCACGCCTGTTCTTCTGACCTGGAGTTTGCATAGCACCAAAACTGTTTGCATTGCTTCCTGAAACGCTTTTCAGTAGGGTTGCTGCTACACGATCTACGACACCAAGACAAGGCACTTTACTTTACCCGAGGTGTGAATTTGCAGTACAAATATTTTTCTCACAATTCTGACTTTTTTTCTCAGAATTAGGAGTTTATATCGCACTATTTTTTTTAATCGCAATTATGTTTTTTTTTTTTTGCAGATTTAGGAGTTTATATATCACAATTGTAACTTTTTTCACGCAATTCTGATTTTTTTTTTTTACAATTACAATTTTTTTTCTCAGAATTAGTAGTTTATTTCTCGCAATTCTCATTTTTTTTATTATACGATTTTTTTCTTTTTTTTTCTTGCAATTCAGATTTTTTTCTCAAATTTAGAATTTCAGATTTTATTTTCTAGCAATTCTGACTTTTTTTTCTGAATTAGTTTATATCGCAATTATTATTTTTTTCTAAGAATTGTGAAATATAAATTCAATTCTGAGAACATATCAGTCTTTTTTCCCCCTCAAAACTGGACTTTAACTCACAATTGGGAGTTTTTTAAACTTTGTTTATTTTTTATTCAGTGGACGAAACGTTCTTCCATAGTTTCATCATCAGTGGAGGAAAACACTCATTGTGTGACTCTGAATAAGTGAGATTGTAAGAGTGTTTTGGCCCAATTCAATCCGTCCTTGCGTGTCTTATCTCAAGGTCAAGGTTCAAGGTTTCTTTATTCGTCACATAATAAATTATACAGGGTATAATTAGAAGTGAAATGTAATCGAATCAGGTCCGCTCAGTGGACAGTGCAAAATAATAAAAATAAAAAAATATATAAAGTAACACAACACGAGAGCATATATATGGTAAAAGAAGAGAAATAAGAGTAAAATGTGCAATGAAATTAAGATGTGCAAAAAACAATAAGATGTGCAAAAAAACAATAAGATGTGCAAAAAACAATAAGATGTGCAAAAAAACAGTGTACTGGGACTTAATAAATAGTAATGTGAATAAGAGGGATGTGCAGACGGGTTGTTCAGGGTATTGTACATAAAGCAGCAATATTTGAGAATATGAGAATATTTACAGTTAACAATGAGTCTTGTGAATGTTTATGAGACTGGGTTTGTGTTTAGGAGCCTGATGGCCTGAGGGAAGAAGCTCCTCCTCAGTCTCTCAGTTTTTGCCATCATGCTCCTGAAGCGCTTGCCAGATGGCAGTAAACAGAAAAGATGGTTACCGGGGTGGGTTGAGTCATTGATGATTTTTGCAGCTCTGCTTTTGCAGCGTTTGAGGTAGATGACCTGCAGAGAGGGGAGAGCTGACCCTGAGATGCGCTCAGCTAAGCGCACGACTCTCTGCAGAGCTTTGCAGTCCTGGTTTGAGGAATTTCCATACCACACTGAGATGCACTGAGTCAGTACGCTTTCTATGGCCCCAGAATAGAAAGTTTTCAGGATAGCTGGTGAGACCCTGAATTTCCTCAGCTGTCGCAGATGGTACAGTCTTTGCCTGGCTTTCTTAACCTGTGTTTGAATGTGTGTAGTCCAAGTTAGGTCCTCGGCGATGTTTACACCGAGGTACTTGAAGCTACTCACCCTCTCCACAGGGGTCCCACTGATCATAAGAGGAGTGTAGGGTCGCTGCTGTCTTTGGTCTGTAGATATAGCTCAGGTTCATCCTTCAGCGTGTGTCTCCTCGACAGCACCCCTGATCTGAGGAGTCATTCGTGTCTGGACAGAACCGGTGATAACTCCACTGCAGAGACCGTGAATAGACACCAGACTCGTCTCGAAGTTCTGCTGTGTGCATGTGTCAATCACAGTCATGTCGAACACACACAACCCACTCATATTTACACAACCCCCATCTCAAAGCCTCTTGTGAATCGCTCATTGAAATGCTGAAATCAAGTTGCTGGCTGCTAATCCAAACGGTTAATTAGTTATTCTAATATTGGACTAATCTGTGTGGCTATAACACGAACAGTCATGCTGATTCTCTGGCGTTAAGCAATATCTGCACAGGATTTCAGACGTTTATTGGGAAACGGTGTTTACAGGTTCATATGATGGTCACACTTAACGCCAAGTTAAAAAAAATCATGCTCAGAATTCTGCATTTTTATGTGTTTTTAACTATTTGAAAATACAAATATTACATCAAATAAGTTAATTAGTGCTATTAAAGAGTACAATAAGACATGCATCCTTCAAATATTGTTAGATTTTTTTCTAACATTGCATTAAAAAGATCAAATGCACATAATACAATAACAAAGAAACTCATTAAACAGAACAAGTGGCAGGCGTATTGCACTTACACTGCACGACTTAATGCACATATCTATTGTACAGCATAAAAACATAATTTTATACATTATGAATGGGTTAGAAAACAAGCAAAAAAACTTTATAATCAATGAAGCTCATATCACTACAGTTCAAGCTCACCGACTGACTGAAAACTTCCATTATAATCAAAAATCTGTCTATGCTGCACTATTAATCTATTAATTAGGTTATAGCCACACTGAACAATCTCTGGTGTATTGAGTGGATGCTAACTCAAACGCATCTGATTGGTCACTGCATTCACACGCTCAACAAACATGTCTGTGATTGGATGCTGCAGAAACACGTTGTAAACAGAAAACTTTGACGCAGGGCGCTTGGTGTAGACTTGGTACCCGAGTACTGGTGCTTTTGACGGCACTAATGTATATGAAATAATCACTTTTGAAATCAGTCCCTTTGATTGAAAGCTGATGAAGTGTATATGAAGAGTACTGGTCTTGAGGTCATCTGGATCGGAGCTCACGCAGATATTCTGAGGTCCGTGTGTTTATCCAGGGCCGTTCCTATTACCCCCCCGTCCAGCTCCCACACCCAAACAAGATTACATACGAAATAACATAAAACTGATTATGTAAACACTCAAAATCTTAAATAACAACAGTGATACATTTACAAATTATATGTGTATATTATAATCTCTCTTTCAGACATTAGTTTCTTGTCACATTCAATTTGGTTGTAATAGTAACGACACTAATTTGTGGAAATTATAAGGCCTATTTGTGAATTGACTGTCAAGAGAAATAATTTTGCACAGTTTATTATCTGTAATCATTATAACTATCCCTAGTTGTTAAGAAATTGCCATCACACACAAATACATTTTATTACATTTGGATTTGGATACATGTTTAGATATTATCAATGGCTACTTTTTGACTTTATCTGTGTTTTGTTGTTGTTGTGTCAGTTATTGCATTATTATTTCAGTCAAACCCTTTATTACTCCAAACTACATAGGCCTATAAAAGCCTGATCAGTGACTTAAACATAATCAGAATGCAGCTGCTTCCTCTTGTATTACTCATTAATGCGTGGACTTCCCCTTTAAATAACATGACGCACTGCCTTATATATATATATAAATGACGCTACTCCCTTTAAGCGTTGTTTAAAGCGAATTCATTTTTGTAGTTTTTTTGGAAGCTAATTAATTAAGCATTTCGACACTTCCGTAAGGATGCGTTAAATTTGACAAAGCGGTTTAATAAAGTATGTATTGATCTTGTGAATTAGCAAATTTTTTAATTGGCTGTAAAAGTTTTATTTGGGAATATTACACGACAAACTGAACCTTTCACAATGCATTGGCGCAAAAACGCACCCCTTTTAGACCAGTTTCTCATGAAGCAGAATTCTGATTATGGCAACAATATTTTAAATTGGCGTTTGAACTTGCATGGCCGAAAAAGCCTTACCTTGCCAATACACTGACAGAACCCATTGATCTAATGGCATTGTTGAGCGCTCCAAATGCAAACTTTGCATGCAACAATCAGCGCTCGCATACAATGGCATCGTTAGAATGACAGTACTCTAGCCCAGTGATGTTGGGGATCCAGTGGGGGTGGCAATCATATGTCAGGGTGTCCTTACCACTCTTGATCAAATGTAGTGGCAGTACGTGCGCTCATTGGCGCCCGCCTCAGCTGGTGGCGTTCTAGGCAACCGCCTAGCTTGTCTATGGCTAGAAACGGGTCTGTGTGTATCGCCTCACCGACTCATCCCTTCCCCAGCTTGTGTTCTGGTGTGTCGCTGAGTCACAAAGCACTAACCAAATGCAGAAGCTGAACTTCCCTATAGCGCTGAACCACACAGATCTGCATATCTCGTCTTCCCTGTGTGATTTTCCATCACGTCTGTCATTGTCCTAACACACTCTAATCCAGCGGATGGAGGATCAGTTCTTATCTTCTTCCTCTGAACAGTCCAGATCCGCTTAGGTATCGCAAATGAGCGGATGGCCGGATCTGTCAGCGCAGCTGATTGCGATGGGAATCTAATCATCAGCTCTGATCACGATGGAATAATGTGAGGTGATTAGCTGTGTGTCAAGGGCACTCATGAGGGCCGGTGTTGTGGTTTATGTAAGCTGTGATTCTTGTGGTCTGCATGCAGCCGTTGTCAGCTGAGAGACCTGCGCTAGTGAGCCAGAGATTAGATTAAATTATATTTTAGGGGAATTTGCTTCCTTGGGTTTTACTCTTTCACTCACTCTTTTGATTTCATTCTTTCAGGTATTGCAAATACCAAATGTTTGAGGTGAACAAACAGCAGTTAAACACATCACTAAGTTTAATAAAGCATCACAAATACGTTGAATCGGTACACTTGTGTTATGATCCTTATTATTGCACCAAGTATGATTTGTTCCTGGATTAAAGTCCATGTTGGTCAATAACTTTGTTTATCACCAGGTTTTATTGAGAGTTGGGGTGGGCGATATGACCAAAATATTATATATCAATATATATATATTATTTTGGCATTTAATACGAAGTTTTTATGATATAAACATTTTTTGATACCATAGAACTTGAATAATTCTTGTCTATATTTAGGATGGATAGTATGTGAATTGGGACGCAGCACAAATCTCTACCGGTTAATCGTGTCTAGCGTATATCGTCCACCTCTAGTGAGAGTTAAGGTTGGAGGATCGTCAAATATTTTTGCTGATTTTAGAGATTGTTGATAGTAGTGTTGGGGACTTCTTTGCCATGAATGTTGTTCCATAGCTAACAGAAGATCTATCTCCTGTGACTGTCAACTAAACATGCTTCTTAGTCCTGGAAAAAACATTAATGTTTGTCAGATTTTAGGGATGGACTTTACCATCTTTCAGTATGTACCATTTCCCTCAGATTTGAGGTGGTTAACGGTGAGGGGTTGGTTAAGCAGTATAAGGTATAGAGAACATATACTAATAAAACGGTTTAGTTCCAGAGACACATCCATTCTGCGGCACAGAATAACCTGCTCCGGTGTTTTATCTGGCACATCATAGTTCTTCCGAGTCAGCAAAAGCATTTCCACTGGGTTTGGAAATTGGCACGATAGAGAGCTGTCTCCGTGCCGAGGCTGGTGATACTTGGCAAGGACATCAGTCCCGAGGGAAAGAGAGGACTGTGGGTTTTTGGAGATGCAGTTTTCACATCTGTCACCTCAGCCGTGAGCGGAGAGAAGCGGAGGTTGAGTAAAGAGGTCGCTCTGTTCCCGTCTGTGACATAAGTAGCTTATACCAGAGCCAAACCTTGATGAGGCGTATTTAAGTACTTGCACTGGAAATATATGCAACAATTGCTTTGCTATTTAACTTCTCACTTTAAATATCAGTTCAGTTTTTTGGTTTAACTGCTCTGAGGTATAGCCCTGTTGGGTGTTTAAGTCATGGAAGGGATGAAGGCTGTCATTGAAAGCAGACTAAAGCAATGTCAAGAATTCATCGTCCAGTGACGGCGAGTGAAAAATGCTTGAGGAAAACAGCTTTGCGGTCTGGTTTATTTCCAGGGCTGTTAGTTGTCCCTTGGGTGGTGGGGGAACACAGTTTTCATTGGACGACATTAATGGAGCTTTAAATTCATGGGAAAGTTGAATGCTGTGTTCCCGAACTCTCAGCAGGGGGCCGAAAGCACACTTCACATGAGAAACTAGAAAAAGATGGGCATTTATAACACCATTGGATACAGCGTCCATCACGCTGCTGTGGATTTACAGATCACTTGTAATTGATTACTATGATGATAAAAACATTCTGAGTAGTTACTAGGGGGACTTTATATTATTGATGGGATATTGGGTGTTTTCTGACTGATCATGATAATGATGCTGGACTTAGCCAACACCAGTTACACAATCTCATAGCTGGCTTTATTAGAGCATCTCAACTACACACACACAGTCATTTATCCCCAAAAACTACTCCGGTCCAGTTCATTATTTCCAGCAATGACCTCTCACCTTAAATCTGCTCCACATGTTGTAGTTGCGAAACGCATTACAGCTAGAATACTCCCAGTATTTACCAATGACATAACGATGTTTCTGGCCAAACGCAGGGCAACGGCTTTCCCCTCAGAGCCCTGCTTCCTCCTGAGCTTTCTTTCTTACTTTCAGGGAGTTTTTCTCTGCCTTGTTTTGTTCCCAAAATGGAGTTTAGCGCAAATCTGCTCTGTAATGCTGCTCTGTGGAAAGTGGTATAGTTAAAAACAGCATGCAAATTAATTAATTTTCCATCCGTACTGCTGAGAAAGTGGCGTGAGAATATAAGAGTCCCCATTACTGCCGATCCATCAATCATCATATGTTTGTTTTATAGAGATGTTTCTCCTGGATGCGTGCAGTGAGTCCGCAGCTCTGTGTTGGAGAACATCTGCTGCCACAAAAATAAAGCAAAGCTTCAGGATTGAAACACTAAAGCCATCATAGATGATGATGATGATATAAGTCAAGAATGACTCAGACAGTTTGAGTCCATAGATTGATTCAAATCAATCCATCATGAGCTCAAAGCTTGTTTTTTGGCTTTAAGGATGAATTACAAAGAATCTGATCGCACCTGTCATTCATTGTGTGTGTTTCTGTATTTGGGTCAAAGACGGGGAAGTCGTGGCCTAATGGTTAGAGAGTCAGACTCGTAACCCAAAGGTTGTGAGTTTGAGTCTCAGGTCTGGCAGGGATTGTAGGTGGAGGCAGTGAATGTCCAGCGCTCTCTCCACCCCGAATACCATGACTGAGGTGCCCTTGAGCAAGGCACCGAACCCCCAACTGTGCCCGGGTGCTGCAGCATAACTGGCTCTCAGCCTGGTGTGTGTTCACCGTGTGTGTGTGTTCACCGTGTGTGTGTGTTCACCGTGTGTGTGTTCACTGCTGTGTGTGTGTACTTTGGATGGGTTAAATGCAGTATGAGTCACCATACTTGGCTGTATGTCACGTCACTAAAAGACGAAAAAGGGTTTTCAAGTATCAGTAATACAGCTTTGAATTGTTGTTGTTGTTTTTCGGTACTTTTCTACATTAGAAAGTGTCCTGTTTAATTAAATAGTTTTTTTTTCCTGAGCAAAAAATAAATACCATACATTTTTACCAAAACAGCCACTAAAATGTAATTCAGCGTAATAATCTTGTCATTCATATTTACCACAATAATCAGTATATGACTTATTAAAAGACTAATATAGACCTCTCTGTGAAATTCAGGCTAACGTCTCAAAATCTATTTTTGTGATGAGCATATACATTTTTTATTTCAAACATTAATTTCTCTATTATATCAATCTTTGACATGGTCTTACTCAGTCAATAGTAAAGATATCAATGTTACATTTTCACAGAATGTTCTTTAGCTTATTTATGTATTTATTTTTTAACCTTTATTTAACCAGAAAAGATTATCTGAGATTAAAATGGGCAGCAATACAGTTCATCACAAATATTACAACACAGACTAAAAACACTTAAAACAGTTACATATCATTGAGTCATCTTCCATTTGACAAATAACTGTTTTAAAATTATCCAAAGACGGCACATTTTGTATTTTCAGTTTCATGAAGTATGATTTTATGTAGAAAACAGTAAATCACCAAAAATGACTTTAGCTGGGTTTTCACAGCCAGGGTCACAATTAGTTTACCCCAAATGCTACTTACTTGTAATTTTACATGTTTGTCACTATTTTGGCCATTTTCTACTCATTTAAAATGCCATAACATTTTGTATGTTCATTTATACTTTTACATATTTTTAATGCATACAGTTCAGAACATTACACAATGGAACATTATTACACCCACATTTTATTCTCCAAAACGAATTTTAAACTTTAAAAAGTAGACACTTTACTTGCATTTATTGTGCTTTCTATGTAAATAAAATCACTTTTGTATTTATATTTTTTGATGCAGACTTTTAAATGTCTTTGATTCTTTTATGTTAGTTTGTCATGATTTTGTGCCGCCCTGTCTTTCTGGTACAGTTTTCTGGTAAGCTGAGGCTTGATTCCCAATCCTAGCAGACACTAACAGCTGATCTCAGCTCAGTCGTGGCTGGGGAAGTACAGGCGGGTGCTTTGTGTTTCAGCGCAGGTCAGATAAAACCCGTGTGAGGAACTCACTGTCATTCACACACATCTCCTTCAGCAGCTAGGCTGGATTTCACTCCGTTCAGAAAGATTGTTCAGTTTGATTCATCCACACAAAACAACTCTGATGGCGTTCCGGCATCGCAGAGGAAGGTAGGACGAGTTTGACTGAATAACCACAACAACCGCTGTACAGTAGTAAATATCGTTCTGTGACCGTACCATGGTAAAATAGCACCGTCATATGCTAGGTCCACGGTTTGTTGATATACAGTTAAATTAATTTGTATACTTAACCCACACTGAAAACTATGTGACCGTTATTGCATTAAAACAGTGATTTCAGTGGAAGTATAGAGTTAGTTCCCCTCAGTAACCTAGCAGACTAACCGCAGGTGTAGTTCATCACACTAACACCTTTATTACAGCACAATACTTTTTGAACAGCATATGTTTTTTCTCTTTTAAAAGTTACATGATTATTTTTTATCGAGTGTTTTCTTTGTAAAATTGCTTGTACTGCATTTAAAGTATATTATTCGGTTGATATTTTGCTGATGCAGTGGTCTTTATTTTAAAACAAACATCAGTAGTTATTTAAAAGCTGTAGAAATGTAAAATATGTAGGAATTCTATCATTAATACTATCAATAATAGTTACATGTTTACAATTTTATAGATAAATATTTAGATCACCAAACCAAAACATAACCACATTACTAAAAGCGTATCGGATGGAAACTGTGAAGTGTACAGTGACAATAGCTGTAGTTACACTATAGCATTATATGCTGTAGATACAGTATCTCTAAACCTGACAAAACTATTCACAAATATAAGCTGTATCAAGAAAAAGTTACAGACAGACCCGCGTAAAAAAATGTATCCTAACTTTTCGCTCAAGTTGGCTGTATGGTTCTTTGAATTAGCTGAAATAGTCTTATACATTTTTTAGGGCTCAACAATGATTTGTATGTCTCTAAATTTGTCAATACACAAATTAATTAGGTTTTAGGTTTAATGGTTTAATGCATACTACATATTATTTGTTTCAGTTTCTATGCACATGTAAGTAAATGTACTTGTGGTACAAAAACACTTTACTTAAAATACATACAAATACCCGCAAGGTCATGGCACTGTAAGGACCTTCAAAGAATGCTATCTTCATCTAATATTAGGATATATGTTCACAAAATACAGTATTATCATTTAAAAAATAACAAATATATATTTATCAATGGTACACTGGAAAAAATAGCACAAAACTAAAGTAAACAACACTAAACAAAACACAAAACAAAATGCAACACAAGACAAAACACCAAAATAAATTGAACAAAACAAAACACAGAACTAAAGTTAACAAAACATGACATGAAACAAAACTAAAGTGAACTAAACAAAACAAAACACAGAACTTAACAAAATAAATCTAATATAAAAACACTAGACAAAACTAAAAACTACACAACACTAAAGTGAACAAAGCACAAGACTAAAGTAAACTAAACAAATCACAAAACAAAACCCAACACTAAACAAAACACACACAAAAAACACAAGACTTAAGTGAACAAAACAAAACACAGAACTAAAGTTAACAAAATGAAACAAATCAACAAACAAAACACAAAACTAAACAAAACACACAAAAAAAGACAATAATTAAGTGAACAAAACAAAACGCAGAACTAAACAAAATGCGAATATAATATAAAAAACACAAGACAAAACTAAAGTAAACAAAACACAAAACTAAAGTAAACAAAACAAAACGAAACATGAAACAAAACACAAAATTAAACAAAACACAAGACTAAAGTAAACTAAACTAAACAAAACAGTTTAGCTTTGTTTTGTGTTGTGTTTTTTAGTTTTGTTTGGTGTTTAATTTGTTTAGTCTTGTGCTTTAAGTTTTGTTAACTTTAGTCTTGTGTTTTGTTTCATGTTTTTTTGTCTTTTGTTTTTGTTTTTTTGTTTCATTTGTTTCGTTTTGTGTTTTGTTAACTTTAGTCTTGTGTTTTGTTTCATGTTTTTTTGTCTTTTTGTTTTGGTTTGTGTTTCATTTGTTTTGTTAACTTTAGTTCTATGTTTTGTTTTGTTCACTTCTGATTTGTTTTGTGTTTTGTTTACTTTAGTCTTGTGAAGTAAAACGAAACACAAAACCCAAAACTAAAGTTAACGAAACACAAAACTAAACGAAACAAAAACCAAAACAAAACATGAAACAAAACTAAAAAAACAAGACAACGCAACACAAGACAAAACTAAACAAAACACAAAAAACACAGTGAACTAAAGTGAACAAAACACAAAATAAAACAAAACTAAACACAGAACTAAACAAAACACAAATCTTAAATTCTCACCATATTCTAATTCTGAGCCAAAATCATCACAATTAAAATAACCAAAGACTTAAACTACTTCAGTCTGTGTGCATTGAATTTATTTAATACACAAGTTTCACAATTTGAGTTGAATTACTGAAATAAATGAACTTTTCCACGACATTATAATTTATTGAGATGCACCTGCATAAAAAACACTAGACAAAAAACTACACAAAACTAAAGTAAACAAAACACAGAACTAAACTAAACACATATATAATATAAAAAGCACAAGACTAAACTAAACACTAAACAAAAAACAACTAAAGAAACACAAACAGCTGTCCCATAAAGTTGTGATCTTGGTGAGTGTCAGTCAGACAGGAAGTGTAAGGGAAGGGCGGAGAGAGAGAGCCGGGGTCATGGGTCACAGGAAGCGCTCTCTCTCTCACTCACAGAGCAGCAGAGCCGTGTGGTTCACTGTAGAGATGAGCAGAGTCCTGAGTGATCCTCCAGCAGCGCAGCAGAAGGTGAAGATGATCTGCAGGAGCCGGCGTTACCACCGCGTCACAGGCACAGCGTAAGCCCCTCACATGCGCCTCGGATTAGTGCACAGCTGTACTGAGTTCCTAGTTAATAATGATCTCGCTATTATTTGTGTCACAAAACATACTGTCAGTGAATATTTCTGTTGGAGTGGTTTGTGATCGGTTCAGAAGGGCGTGCTTCGCCTGTAGTTTCACTTCTGTTTTTTCTCCAGAAAACAGTGTTTGAGTTGGATGTGGTTGTGTGCGATTAACCTTTGTGTAGTTTTTGATACAGTTCTGCAGTGTGTTCTTTATCAAGTCCACTAGATTGATCCGCAGTGTCCTTTCTCATTCTGCTCTCTTTCGTGACTGCGCTCTCTCAGAGCAGAAGGTCCAGTCAGCGGTCAGTGTTTGCTTTCTGTCATGCAGCATCAGACAGACATGCAGCACTCACTTACAGTTCTGTCAACATCTGGATGACTGTATTTCAGGCGTCTCAGGGCTGTGCATTGTAGGACTCTGCTGACGTTCTGCCTTAAGCTGATGAGTTTAGGAGGAGGCTTTCATATTATGAGCAGTAACTCATGAATACTGTTGACATTTACTAAATACTAACATTATTTTACATGCTACACGTGAATGTTGTCATCATCGTATTGTAATATGCAAGGATTTGATACATATTCACTTTGAAATCTGCTTTAAACATGTATATTGTTAAGTGCAGAGGCTGGTTTGACAGCACAAGTCGTGGATGAGGTGTGTGTGTGTGTGTGTGTGTGTGTGTGTGTGTGTGTGTGGTCTGAAATAAGCATGGTCCATAAACGTGTCATTATGTGCCAGTAAGAATGAAAATACATGACACGGGCATCATTTATGTTGTTATGTTGCTTTATGAAACAACAGCAGCGTGTGTGTGTGTGTGTGAGACAGAGAGCAGGCGTCTCCGTTTTCTCACTGTGTGTGTGTGTGTGTGTGTGTGTGTTTTCTCACTGTGTCTGTGTGTGGTTAGATGTGTAATGGCTGGAGTCTGTAATACACTGAGTGCTTCTTGCAATCTTAGCATTGCTCAACCATTTTAAACTATGCAAAGAATTGCTTTTTGACATTATTATTATTCTGATGATTAATTTCCCATGCTAACGTGAGGTCATTTCAGGTGCTAGGCTGGGATTTTATTCATTTTATTTGGAGTGTGGGAGATGAATGCATTACTCAAGAAAAGTTAAGTGCATCTAAATTGAGTTTTTGGTCTGTGGGCTAAATGTTTTGTAGTCTGATGTAAACAAATTTAACTTTTGGGCTGTACGTTTAAAAGGTACATTTGGCACAAAAACCAGACTGTCACCAAAACAGCACCATGTCCACGATGAAGCGCGGTGGTGCAAACATCACACTAAACCTGCTGTACAGCAGATCCACTGATATATCATCAGTCTGGGAGAAACTGACAAATGAAGATGTACTCGGATGATAAACTCTGAATCAAAAACACTGGCTGCTGTATTGAAAGCAAAAGGTGTTTCAACCCAGTTAAAGTATTAGTTACACACTTGTGCAACCAAGTTATTATAAGTCCGTTTTAAATCTCAAGAATCAACGGTTTAGGCAACACTTCATTATCAAACCCACTTCTCATGTCCTCAGTGTGACTAATTTTCAGGGAAAGTTGCTAAAGGAAGGTCGATGTGTTGCTAAATGACGTTGTGGTGTTATTGCGCGATGATGTCATTGTGTAATCATGATGCAAAATTGCCTCACAACATCAAATATCAACAAAAATATATTTTTATATATGATCATTTAGATTTGTTTATAAAATAATATGCATAATATTAAAATATAAATAACTGTATTTTTAAATACATTGAATTATTTAACATGTACACATATTTGAATGATTCAAATGTAAGTTTTTTTTAATAGCTAGTACATTATTAATACTAAACATTCTCAACAATAATGCTTTAAGCAGTGTATTAGTAGTTAATTAGTAGCTACACTCTTAAGGAAAGTGTGTAAAAACAGGGCACAATCTACTGTTAATATGAAATCATTTTCTGTATTGTTTTTTTGTTTACCTGCATTTTAAATTACACATAGTTTTTTTGGGTTACAGGGTTACAATGGATAATTTACTGGAAAATTACTACAACCCAATTCCTGAAATATTGGGACCTTTTTTAAAACTAAAAGACTTTCAAATCACATGAGCCCATGTTTTATTCACAATAGAAGATAGATAACATACATTTTTAAACGTAGAAATTGTACACTTTTATCCACTAAATGAGCTCATTTCAAATTTGATGCCTGTTACAGGTCTCAGAAAAGTAGGCACGGGGCAACAAAGGGCTGAAAAAGCAAGACATTTTGAAAAGATTCAGCTGGGGGAACATCTAGCAACTAATTAAGTTAATTAGCATCAGGTCTGTAACATAAAAAGAATGTCTAAGAGGCAGAGTTAAGAAGTAAAGATGGGCATAGGCTCTCCAATCTGTGAAAGAGTGCGTAAAAAGATTGTGGAATACTTTAAAAACAACGTTCCTCGACGTCAAATTACAAAGGCTTTGCAAATCTCATCATCTACAGAGCATAACATCATCAAAAGATTCAGAGAACCTGGATAATCTCTGATGTTGCTACCTACTCGGACCACCTGCCGTCTGCCTGTTAGGAATCCAGGATCTAGCTGCACAGAATTGTTCAGACCTAGAGCACTACAAGCTTGCTATGGTATTAAATGCTGAACTGTAGTCAACAAACAACATTCTCACATACGTGTTCCTCTTGTCAAGATGGGAAAGAGCAGTGTGCAGGGTGAAGGCAATAACATCGTCAGTGGAGCGGTTATTGCGGTAGGCGGACTGCAGTGGGTCGGGTGAAGCTGGTAATACAGAGCAGATGTGATCTCTGATAAGCTTCTCAAAGCACTTACTGATGATGGGAGTCAGAGCAACAGGGCGCCAGTCATTCAAGCAAGAAGCTTTGGGAGTCTTTTGTATTGGCACAATGGTGTTTGTTTTAAAAGTTGGGGGACAACAGACAGGGAAAGGGAGAGGTTAAAAATGTCTGTGAAGACTCCAGCTAGTTGGTGAGCGCATGTTTTAAGGACACGGCCAGGAATGGCGTCTGGACTTGCGGATATTCACGCACCGGAGCGATCGGGTAGCGATCAGCAGTCTCGGCCGCGGGAGCGCTCTGTGTGGGAGAGGAGCCGCTGACTTTGCAGAAGACATAGCTTATAATCATCCGCATTACTGGAATTAAAGGCAGAGGTTCGAGCGTTGAGAGCCGCGCGGACATTAGCGCTAATCCACATTCTGATTTGGGTAGGTTCTGATTGTTTTGATCTTCTATGCACTTTCTTATGAAGAACGTGACCATGTCTGTGTAAACATCGATATCGTCATCAGATGCAGCCCGGAACATATCCCAGTCGACGTAATCAAAACAGTCCTGTAACATAGAATCCGATTGGTCCGACCAAAGCTGAATCGTCCTGAGGGCGGGTGTTTCCGTTTCAACTTCTGCCCGTAAGCATGCAGGAGCACAACGGACGAGTGATCTGATTTGCCTAGAGGTGGCTAAACATGCCCCCGTCCCAACTATTTTGAGACCTGTGGCAGGCATCACATTTGAAATGAGCTCTTTTTGTGCATACCATTTCTACATTTCTCAGTTTAAACATTTGTTATGTTATCTATGTAGTGGCTCGCATGATTTGAAAGTCTCTTAGTTGTAGTAATTTTATTCAGATTTAAAAAAAAAAAACGTCCCAACATTTCAGGAATTCGGGTTGTAGTATCTTTTCCATTTTTCTTACAGACTACTATATCATCAACAATTGCCGGTACAAGCTACTAACAAGTGCATTATTATTATTATTATTATTAATTTGAACAGTTGCAAATAGCAGCTAACTGGATTCCCCTGATGTGTGTACTGCTAGGCATCTGTGGTTTCCTCTTTTTGTGTAATTTGGATGGAAAATGTGTGCTTGCGTATTGTTTGAGTCACTTATCAAAATTTGCTACAAGTTACAAATTGCTACATTTGTTGCTAGGTGCTTTTGGAAGAAGAAGTTGCTAAATTTAGCAACATAATAGCTAAGTTGGCAACACTGCATGTCCTCCGGTGTCTGTCAAGAGTCTGAGGTTTGCTGTGTTGAAGTGATGACAGTGCTTGCATGTCTTGATGCTCTGCGTCACACTTTAAAGATGACTGGTTTGTGTATTAGTATGTTTGTTTAATTGTTACATGTCGTTTACACCACGTCTGCACTGAAAGCCAGTGATCATCAAGACGCCTGTCTGAACTGTATTACATCAGTCTACACTGGAACCAAGAGGAGAGATGTGATGGAGCCGGAGCGCTCCTGATCTGATGGCAGTGTAGTGTAGTCTCATCACCGCACAGAAGATGCAGTGTAGATCTACAGAAACAGACGTTGAATCTCTAAATAAATATTTTTTTGTGGCTGTGGCTGCTGATAAGCTCGTGTCAGGCTGGATCTGATGTGTCGTACCCGCTGCCGTCTGTCTCTCACGCTGATCAACTGTGCATCGGAGTTTAATATGCTGGTTCGAATCGCTCACATGAGTCTGTTACTCTCCTCAGTTAAGTGCTCCTGCTTCTCTTGTCTCCTGAGCATCGTTTGTCTTCTGTGGGATCAGATCCAGATCTTGGCTGAACTTGTGAGGGCACTTCATTCTTCCTCCGGACTGACAGAATGAGAACCGGAGCAGTGCGTTCTGGTAAGGGCTTAGTAAGCACAAATAATGCGCTAGCATGCAAAACCGTTCCCACAAGACACCTCCGAAATGCAAAACACGTCTAACGCTGTCAGAGACACTGAGACCAGCACACAATGTGAGAAAACAGCAGCCAAACCAACAAAAAAGCTCTGTTCTGATAGTGAAGCTTTATGCTGCATCCTTCAACATTCAGTTGATCAGATGAATCTGAACATCTGGTTTATACACATCAATTGAAACAAAAATAATAATAATTTGAGATGAAGCACCTTTGCTCTTTTAATAGATTGCATTAGCACATGGTTTTGTTTCCATTTCAAGCAAAAGTACTTCTGCTCTCTTACCCTGATACAGAATGGCTCATACTGTGATACTGGATTTGAGCCACAGCCAGTCTTATGTGTGTCTCCCTTGCTGCTCCAGAGACTCCGCCCTCACCATGACATCACACCTCTCACACATGATGTCATCAGAGGAAAGCATGTGCTCGTCTGCTGCTCCAGAGGCTCTGCCCTCCGACATCCCTCACCATGATGTCATCAGAGGAAACAGTGTGCTCGTCCTCTCAGGCTCCGCCCTCACATGATCACAGTCATCAGAGTCATCAGAGGAAAGCAGTGTGCTCGTCTGCTGCTCCAGAGCTCCGCTCCATGACATCACCTCTCACATGATGTCATCAGAGGAAAGAGTTTGCTCGTCTGCTGCTCCAGAGACTCCGCCCTCACAGCTCACACCTCTCACACATGATGTCATCAGAGGAAAGCAGTTTGCTCGTCTGCTGCTCAGAGGCTCCGCCCTCACCATGAAAGCTCACACTCAGTGTCATCAGGGGAAAGCAGTTTCTCGTCTGCTGCTCCAGAGCTCCGCTCCGACATCACACCCTCACATGATGATGTCATCAGAGGAAAGAGTTTGCTCGTCTGCTGCTCCAGGCTCCGCCCTCACAGCTCACCGCTCACACTCATGATGTCATCAGAGGAAAGTGTGCTCGTCTGCTGCTCCAGGCTCCGCCCTCACCATGACATCAAAGCTCACACTCATGATGTCTCAGAGGAAAGCAGTGTGCTCCAGCTCCAGAGGCCTCCGCCCTCCGACATCACCCTCACACACATGATGTCATCAGAGGAAAGAGTTTTCCTCTTCTGCTGCTCCAGGCTCCGCCCTCACCATGATACACCTCTCACACACGATGTCATCAGAGGAAAGCAGTGTGCTCGTCTGCTGCTCCAGAGGCTCCGCCCTCACCATGACATCACAGCTCACACTCATGATGTCATCAGAGGAAAGCAGTTTGCTCGTCTGCTGCTCCAGAGACTCCGCCCTCACCATGACATCACACCTCTCACACATGATGTCATCAGAGGAAAGCAGTTTGCTCGTCTGCTGCTCCAGAGGCTCCGCCCTCACCATGACATCACAGCTCACACTCATGATGTCATCAGAGGAAAGCAGTGTTCTCGTCTGCTGCTCCAGAGGCTCCGCCCTCACCATGACATCACACCTCTCACACATGATGTCATCAGAGGAAAGCAGTTTGCTCGTCTGCTGCTCCAGAGGCTCCGCCCTCACCATGACATCACAGCTCACACTCATGATGTCATCAGAGGAAAGCAGTGTGCTCGTCTGCTGCTCCAGAGGCTCCGCCCTCACCATGACATCACAGCTCACACTCATGATGTCATCAGAGGAAAGCAGTGTGCTCGTCTACTGCTCCAGAGGCTCCGCCCTCACCATGACATCACAGCTCTCACACATGATGTCATCAGAGGAAAGCAGTTTTCTCTTCTGCTGCTCCAGAGTCTCGCCCTCACCTGATATCACAGCCTCTCACACATGAGTTCATCAGAGAAAGCAGGTGCTGCTGCTGCTCCAGAGGCTCCGCCTCACCATGACATCACAGATCACACTCATGCTGTCATCAGAGGAAAACAAGTGTTTCCCTCTGCTGCTCCAGAAGGCTCCGCCCTCACCATGACATCACACCTCTCTCACATGAATGATCATCAGAGGAAAGCAGTGTGCTCGTCTGCTGCTCCAGAGGCTCCGCCCTCACCATGACATCACGGCTCTCACACATGATGTCATCAGATGGAAAGCAGTGTGTTCTCTGCTGCTCCAGAGGCTCCGCCCTCACCAATTTGAGACATCACAACCTCTCACTCACACATATGTCATCAGAGGAATCAGTGTGCTCGTTCGTCTGCTGCTCCAGAGCTCCGCCCTCATCACCCCATGACATCACAGATCTGTAAGTGTGTTTTTTACACTCAGTCTGATGTCATCAGAGCTTTCCCTTTTGGAAAACATGAAACCCAGCACAGCGGTGCCGCTGATCACCACAATCCTACAGCAGACGTCACTCAGCTTGTCTTCAGGAAAGTCTGGGTGTTTTCTGGAGCACTTACTGTAAGTGTGTTTTTTACATCTCCCCCGAGTCTGATGAGGTTTCATGACAAATAAAGAGCTTTCCCTTTTGGGACAGGGGTGTGTTTGTGGTTTCTGGTGAGTCAGCGTGAAACTGAAACCCAGCACAGCGGCTCTTCTCACTGAGGATCATCATCGGTGTGTGTTGATGGAGAAACACTGAAGGTGATGCGACATTATCCCCTTTACAGAGCTGTGAAGCTGGAGTAAAGCTGCTGCCGCTGAGGAACGGCTGTGACGGTGGCAATTTTATTTTACTACCGCGGTGGGAAAATCACCAACAACCGCGTGTTGCGGTGGTGGGAGTGGGGTTTTATACACATATACATACATCATATATATATCAGTGGTGTAACGATGCGTGTATTCGTATTGAACCGTTCGGTACGCATTACAAACCGAACGATTCGTTGGACTAATCCTATATGTAGCAGGAGTCATTGCACTGATCACGTAAAGGGAGGCGCTGTCAGTGCGAATGGTTCGGGTGAAGAGCCTGGTTTATACTCACCATGTCAGCATGAGCGCGAACGAACACACAGCGAACGGCAAATATGATGCGAATATTGAGGAAATGATAGCGGACAGAGGATTTGGTTTTCACGCTAAAATAATGTAAAAGTCAGTTTCTTAAAACCAGAGAAGGTGAATATGTTGATATTCTTGTAGAAAAAAAATGCAAGCATGGTCACCGGCAGCCAGTTTAGTTTAGTTTTTGTTTTTGTTTTTGTTTTCATTTTAAAAAGCTTATATTTGCTGTTTACCTCACGTTAAGGCTTCCTTTTATTTGTTTATTTTTATTCCTCAGTGTTTGCTCAACTTAATCCGTATATAATACTGTATGCCAAGCTTCATCTTATTCGTTTTTGTTAATAAATGATGCAAGCTGTCATGGTAGCCTGCTGTTTTATTGTTGTTGTGCTTTTTAATTAATAATAACAAATAATCCATCTTTTTGTCTTAAAATGTGAATAGATGCAAGCAAAACAGACAATTAGATTTTCTTGTAAAAGGTGACTACAGGATCGCGAAAGTGAAAGCATCTGAAGTCCGGTTTATAATATAGCAAAAGAGGAATTCCCCTTCATAAAACTCAAATCACAAATAATACTAATGACGAAAAAGAACTTTCGTTACCATATAACTATAAACTATGATATAAGTTAATCAGCATGCATTGATTTATCCCATGTTGTAGCAAAAAATAAATACATAAAATGTTGTGCTTGTGAGACCAACTGAGAAAGTTAGTCGCAAAAGAGAAACCATTGGGAAGAATCAGCCTAGAGCCCTGATTTGGCATTTCAAATTAATGTAGGCCTGTTATATTCTTATTTTTATTAGGCCAATTATTATTATTATGAAGTTACTTTTATGATTAAATTAAAGGAAAAAATAATTTGCCTCACAATAATTCTGATTCTGAATAATTACCACATAACTGACGCGCTGCGAAGATAAGATTATATATTTACTCCTCAATTTAAATTTATTTAAAACTGGTCTATTAGGCTATAGGTAAAATATTAACTTTGAAGTGCAAAAGCTTTTTTCAAGCACCGACTTTCAAAAACAACCTGTTTAACACTAAATAGCTTACATTTCTTCTCTTTTTTTCAGTATGGACGGGCCACAAGAGAAATATAAAGGAAATAAATGAAAACAGCTATAGGCTATACTGTTGAAGTAGATTCGTCTCTCTTTGTCTCTTAGAGAATATGCGGCGTCAGATGCCGAAAGCTCCGTCATTACTCAGTCATTCTGTTTTTACTTTAACTTTTTGCTTATAGTGAATGAAGACATGAGTTGAGTACACACGGCTGGGTGACATGACCAGAGATGGCTCTGGAGATTAGAAGTGTTCGCCCTTTTAACAATATTTCTTTGCCACAAAGCCTACAAATGGCTTCATCCAAATTGATTGGTTCGCCTTTCTCGTTCGGCACGAATCCAAAATGTCCCAGATCGGCGATGTAATATTGGTTTTCCAACTAGATCCATGGCTGAATCGCGCCGAAAATCACCAGTCTAAACGGAAATTTGTGTATTAACATTAGAGTGTGGTGACGTCACGTGCACCACCGCCGGTGGCAATACACAACCGCGGTGACAACCGACCACCGCCGGTGACGCGGTTGTCATGGCTACCGTCACAGCCCTAAACAGCTGTTTATCTCTATCTTAGCCTTGCTCTCTTTACTGCATCCCTTACTCTACATTAGCACCGTTACACACAATCACTGTAGGAGCTGACCGCTCAGAGCTGCCCACTGCGACTGGACCTGGACGTTATTCACCGCGGTCATCAGAGGAATCATTTAAAACGACTCTCTCATTGGCTTGTTAGGCTTGCTATTTATTGATTTATGGTTTAACAATGGCTGTAACTTTGCTTACTATGGTAACTGTTAAGGAGATTTTATTAACCATGTCCATATTCCTGACCCTAAAAAAGGATTGTGTTGAAATCGATCAATATAGTTTTTGTTTTTTTATAACCGATACTGAGCACTTGTTTATATGTCCAATAACAAATGTATTTCATGTTTTACTACTATTTTCATTTTCACAAATTTCATCTGTATATCACAATAATAAAAGCATAGATTTTTATAACCGCAGCAGCACCAATAAACAAAACACATTAACAGATGTTTTCAAATGAAGAACATTCATAAATGACAAGTGTGTTGGCTTCGCACTAATGTAATCATTTGCTTTAAACTACATTTTGAAGGTTTGGGTGTCGTTAATTTGGCTAAAGAGTCGATCGCTGGAATAAGTATACATTGCATGAGTTATACAATGTAAACAATCAAAACATGAATATGTAAGATTTGCAGTTTGAATGGCATTTTCTCAGAGCTAGTCAAGGTTTTGTAGAAGACTAGAGTAAGTCGAGGAAGCACCTGATGACAATGTCGTTTTTCCTCACGCAGAACTAATGTGCAGTTAACATGTACTTAAAAACTTAACACCATGCTAACATTACCATGGTACTGTCATGTCGTGAAGCGTGATGCTACAAGTACTCTTTAAGCAGACTTTTTAATCAGAAGAAACACAAATGAGAACCAACTGGAAAATACAGATTCCACAACGAGACGTGTTTTCAAGATAAGGAAAAGAGCCCAGTAATAACCAGTGACGTCCGTTATTGTGCTGTACACATTGTCATTCAGACACAAGTCGATATGTAGCTTAACAGCAGATGCTGTTGGATCTCGTGAGCTATGACAGCGATCCTCTGGGATGGGGCCGATGGCATGTGTTTTTCGTGCTCTGACCCGGATCAGTAGATAGGCGCTGGATGTAGGAGATGTGCTGTAATGATAGAAGCCAGCTCTGATGGAGAGATCTGAGACGCCGAAGCCAGACCGATCGAGGAGTGATTCACAGCATCCGCTCCATCTCTGCTTTCATCATTAGCGCTGATAACAGAGCCCTGGGGATGGATTACCCAGCATCCCCCGCGTCCAGACGCTTTCCTGTTCTCATCTGTCTAACGGAGACCAGCGCTTCTCTCTCATTCAGGCCAGTGCTTTATGTGCGTCTGCCGATCGAAGCATGACTTTTACTATTGCTTAGTGATTGGATCAAACCTGAACATCAAGCATTCAAATACGACCCACAACATTTTAGCTCCAGACATGATTCCTCACTTTTCTGAGTGATCACGCTGCAGATTTGGGCCTTGGCTTATATTAAACAAGCAGCGCTTCAGCATTGTGGTCAAACTCTCTGAAGATGGTGTTTTTTAATGTTTAGAGCGGCTGGAGTTTGACACGTTCTTTATCTGTAGCCAGTGATGGGAAACCATGTTCAGCGGCTGTGGTTTGTCTCACTGTTATTATCAGCACTGCATCTGCTATTATAAAGACGCTGAGACCTGCTGCCTCTCTCCCGAATGACCGGTGCATACATCAGCATTCCCACTTAGGTACAATAGGAGCGCTGATGTTATTCCTTCTTTCTAAAAATAATCCGCTTTATTTGCATTCAGTGAGGCCACTGATATCAGCCCTCGCCCTGTGGACAGGAATTAGTTTACTAAAGCATTTAACCTGGTTACTCACCGCTCTATAGAGCCATTGTTTTCAGGACAAATGTGGTTCCTTGTTGCACATGAATACAGTGACGCTTCAAGTTCAGTTTACGGTAATGATGGGGGGGTAACATAAAAAAGGCTAAATATGAGCTCAAATGCATTTTCTTTTACATGCATTCATTTATCAGATGCTTTTATCCAAAGTGTGTTGAGGAATCGGAATACAACAAGCGACTCGTTTTAAGTTGCTAGCAGTAAAGCGTTTCAGCATCATTCAGAGAGTAGTGCAAGCTTGAGATGCAAGACAAGTTTGGCTCTAGTTTTTACCGGATTCTCGAATCATTGATTCGTCTGTCTGTAGGGTTGGAGGATCTTCAGCAAGTACTCAATGCTTGCAAGTGCATAGGCGTTGTATTATTATACACACTTCTGTAATGCGTCATAGTTCTGTGTTGAGATCTGGTGGATAACGTTTCTCTCTTGCCTTGCTTGAACTGGCCGTGTTCCCATTCAGGTCCTGTGGTGTGTATGTGAGAAGGTAAAGCATCTTCTTCACGGTGATCAGAAGGTTTATGAACATGATGAAATTGGGCTTCTCTCCTGAGGCCACAAGAGGGCGCAAAGAGCTAAATATTACCAAATGCACGTTTCTTCAAAGTATGGCTGGGCAATATTACCAAAAATTCATATCTCTGTATTTTTGTCCTTATTTGCGGTATACGGTACAGATCTCTGTATTTTGTATTTGGATTAAACAAATAAATAAAGTGAATGTAACCATGTAGGCATATATAATGTGCACAAAGGGTTAACATCGCATTACATTGTAACATTGTGATCTATAAACAAAAATAATGCTTTTAAAGCAAAGTTAAATTTACTAAACTAAAAATTAAAAAGCACAGACTAGGCTAATTGAGTAAAAATGCTATTTTGATTACCCCATTACAGTCACTTTACAGTTAGTGCTATCATATAAATACACTTGTAGTTTTAAAATGTCCAACTACAAACATTTCAGCTAAATGTATATTTTAGTCTGAATTATTGCGCTCCTATTTCATTGCGCTCTGTCTGTTTGACGCGCATGCGTTCAGAACCAAGTCTGTGAGTTTAGTGGAGAATCACAAGATGGAAATATTTCCATGGCTTTCTAACATTTACAAATGGAGAATATACTGTGAAATGTAAGTTATGCGTTTAGGAAAAGAGCACATAGCTCAAACAGCACATCTCTGTCAGCGGCACACTCAGCCTTTCTGTCAGAGCCGCTTTAAACTCAAATATTCATCATTGTTGATACACCTCATTAACATTTAATCATATGATCACATGGTTCATGTTTACACTGTTAATAAGCACGTTCGCTAGCACGCTAGTTTCTTAATCTAGTAATTACATGTTTTTTTAAAGTTGAACTTACATGAATTGTACATGTCTTTGGGCTCTCTTGAGTGAGAAGCGAGTGCAACGATGATATAAAATGCAATAAATATGTGTTCTGTGTGAACGGCTTGGGTTCAGTTTTGAGGTAAACAGCATCTTCTCCACATTGATTGATGTTCTCTCTTTCCGCTATATTGTGAATGTGCAGCACCACATTGAGTGAGTTCAACTGGACAGGCAAAAAAAAAAGCATTAAAATGCAACGGCATCTCGTCATCGCATTTTGTGTATTTAGATATAGTAGTTGTACTGATTCACAGCCAGTGTTGGGTAAGTCACTCAAAAAAAGTAATCCACTACAAATTACTTCTTTAAAATTGTAATTGGATTACATTACTGATTAGTGCATTTAAAAAGTAATCAGATTACTAATTACTTTCAAGTTTACTTTAATTTTCAAGTTTTCAAACCTAAAAAATATACACTACAAAGTGAGACTCGTTGTTCTTTCATTAATTTAATATCGACTGTAAAAATACATAAGTATTATTTGTGTACACTCGTAATATCAACAAAACATTTTTTTTGGGGGGGGGGTGTAAAATAAAGAAAGCAAATAGGGTGCGCTTTCTGCATTCTCGGTCTCTGTGAATATCTTCCTGAAACGAGTCACTAAAATGAATGAAAATGACATGAGAAACATATCTCAAGAAAGCTTGAAGGGTCTATTTTTAAATGAAGTAAGTCATGTCGAAAAAACAAATATTCTCTGAAAAAATAAACCAATGCGAGGTACAGTCTTTCCCGTCTGATCTCACACACATCGCGTGCTATAAGATCATAATTTAGGTGAACATCACCTTCGTAAACAAAGAAAGATTAATCTCGGCTACTTGTCGTTTTTGTAAGACGACGCGCTGTGAGGAATACGCTTGAGTTATCCTCAGAAGAAGTATGTGATGCGTCACGGAGGATATCATGTATTTTTACTTATATTATTGTTACTGTGATATAATCTTGTACACATTCACTTGCTGATCTTTTCCCAAACTATAATGCCAGACTAAAAGATGTGTAATTTGAAACATTTCATTGCATCTAAATGTTGTAGGACTATAGGGCATACTGACGTGCAAACCATGATTTTTGCTTCATATTTTTATCACTGCATTTGTAACGTAATTTTATTGACATTAGTAACTGTAATCAAATTAGACATTTAAAATGCATCTCTGTTCACAGCTCACTCGGGCCTGTTTTGTAATAGTGAGGCAAACAGGGTCAGGAGGTGTTTGGGCTCCGTCCAGAGGTTGTGATGGAGGCTCATTGAGCGGCAGATGGTCATTAATGAACCGGACTCCCTCGGGCTCTCATCAGATCAATCCTCACACACTCAGAGGACAGTGAGGCATCGGCGTCTGGCTGCTGTTATGACACACACACACACACACACACACACACACACACTCTCACTCTCACTCACTCACACACACACACAGAGGACAGTGAGGCATCGGTGTCTGGCTGCTGTTATGACACACACACACTCTCACTCTCACTCACTCACACACACACACACACACACACACACACACACACACACACACAGAGGACAGTGAGGCATCGGTGTCTGGCTCCTGTTATGACACACACACACACACACTCACACACTCACACTTACCCAAACTCACACACACACACTCACTCACTCACACACACACACAGAGAGGACAGTGAGGCATCGGTGTCTGGCTGCTGTTATGACACACACACTCTCACACACACACACACACACACAGACACACACACACACACACACACACACACACACACACTCACTCACACACACACAAACACTCACTCACACACACACACAGACACTCTCACACTCACAAACACACACACACACACACACTCACTCTGACTCACACTCACACACACACAGACACTCCCACACTCACTCTCACACACACACACTCACACTCACACACACACACACTCTCACTCTGACTCACACTCACACACACACACAGAGGACAGTGAGGCATCGGCGTCTGGCTGCTGTTATGACACACACACTCACACACACACACTGGATGATCTGGTGTCATGATGGTGGATGCTGGTGTGCTTGGGTTTCTCAATGAATTTGCTCTGCTCAAACATGTTAATGAGGGTCAGCATGTTGTTTCCTGGTTGTCTTCGTTGTTTGAGTATTAAACATGTATCTGTGGCTGTGGATCCACCAGTTATAGTGCTGTGTACGTCAGTGTGCAGCACCCAACTATTACCTTTCAATCACACCACATCTACTATCGTCAGTACAACACCAATCGATTGTTTCCATGACCTGTTAATATTTACACAGTGGTAACCTTTTGAGCTCTTGAGGCTGTGCTGTATTGTGTATCATAACTGTATTCACAACCTCTCATACTCTATTACCTATTTCTAGTTAATTTCTTGGCTGACGGTCATCTCGATTGGGATTTTGTTAGGCCTGCGTGGTCTGATATGTTGCTTACTAGCATTCATACTCATCAAACCGCTCCGCTACCCACAACAAGAGCAGATGTACAACATCAAGGACCAGTTTTACTAACCGCTCGCGGCGGCACAAACCGTCTTTTGGCGTTAAAATAGTACTGTCAGGCTTTACCAAAGACGCGCAGTGACGAATAAGCGCTGAAAAGGTGTGGACAGTTACTTTATGGCTTATGCATGTGTAGGAGTTTCCATTTCAAATGCAATATTTATAGGAGAAACGTATTAAAATGAATCACGCGACGCGATTTACTAACTTTCCGTCAAATTACTGGTATTTACGCCATTATTTAACACCCAAATAAAGCACGTCTTAAACTATTTTGCGCTTAAAATGGATGCAAGTTGTTGCTAGGAGAGAAACAGAGCGTTCACATGTATTAATTTATTTGTTAAGAACTCGTTATCCGGACATATCGTTTGCCATGTTATTTTTTATTTGCTTCAGGAAATAAAATACGACTTGAAACCCTCAACTAGGCGTCACGCAATACCAGCGCTATCAAAACTATCGCAACCCTTAATTTTTTGGCCTTCGGTTCTTTTAAACGTATCATTGCTTATTTATTTATTTTTTGTTTATTCGTGACTATGCTAGTTTGCGCTGTGCTTGGTCGATATGTAAATGAGATGTTGCGTCTGTGTCGTTTAATTAACGCGTTGTTAGTAAATCACCTGCAGCCCATCGGTGCTGTTTTGGCAGTGCGCTTTCGCGCGTGTAAATATATGTTACGAAGCATGCAAAGGCGTTTAAAGAAGACTCCTCTTCAGCTCCTTGCATGAATTTGATCAGATTGCTGATCTTTGCTCTTGTGTTTGATCTGCAGGTGCTGTGAGTGCGGCGCGTCTCTCTCACACTGGTACTATGAGAAGGACAACCGGCTCTTCTGTAAGAAGGACTACTGGGCTAAATTTGGGGAGCTGTGTCATGGCTGCTCGGAGCCCATCACCACCGGACTCATCATGGTGAGTCCAAACCATCCGAAACCCAATCTCTGCCATCTCAGTCCTGCGGTTTCTCCAGTTACACCATTCTCCACCATTCAATGCTGCCGTAAAGAGCTGCTATCTATAATTCAGACGCAGTGTTGTTTAAATGCATTCGCTGCTGGCTGTAATTATTTAGTGTTTCTACTAGAGCGAGAGCTGTTTATTTGACATGAATCAACTGTTTGGATTCCTTCATTGTGCCTGAATCTTCACTCGTTAACTCTTTTGCGTCCAGTCTTGGGATAGCGTATCTGTATCTTAATGCAAGGTGGCATCTGGTCTGTTTACATTTGCCTTTTCATTCAGTCGTAAAACATTAAATAACATGCACGAATCATATTTTTACACTATAATCAAAACGTTTCACAGATGTTGCAGTTTGGTTCCTCGTTGTCTAAATGTGTCAGTGTGTTTACATTTGAAGACATTTGTTTGTTTTTAACAACATTTGTAACTTATCATATAGTTGCCGTTTTGATTGTTCCTGATCCAAAGAGAAACTGTACTTCATGTTGTTGTTTTTTTAGGTGTTTTCCTTCTCTATTTTCCTTAAAAAAAATACAAATAATAATTACCGTTTTACTGAAACCAAAATGCAAAACTATATTGTCAAAACATTTTTTTTGCAGCACCGCCTTACAAAGAAACTGCATATAAGAATGAACATTACTATTTTTCTCAGCAAATATGAAATGACGACATGACCAGCGTTTCCTGCTAAAGGTGATGGTGACAGATTCATATCATTTATTCTCAAGAAATCGTTCATGCAGGCTGAACCTTGACCTACAAACCCGATTCCAAAAAAGTTGGGACACTGTACAAATTGTGAATAAAAACAGAATGCAATGATGTGGAAGTTTCAAATTTCAATATTTTATTCAGAATAACAACATAGATGAAATATAAAATGTTTTAAACTGAGAAAATGTATCATTTTTAAGGGGAAAATAAGTTGATTTTAAATTTCATGGCATCAACACATCTCAAAAAAGTTGGACAAGGCCATGTTTACCACTGTGTGGCATCCCCTCTTCTTTTATATAACAGTCTGCAAACGTCTGGGGACTGAGAGACAAGTTGCTCAAAGTTTAGGAATAGGAATGTTGTCCCATTCTTGTCTAATACAGGCTTCTAGTTGCTCAACTGTCTTAGGTCTTCTTATTGCATCTTCCTCTTTATGACGCGCCAAATGTTTTCTATGGTGAAAGATCTGGACTGCAGGCTGGCCATTTCATACCCGGATCCTTCTTCTACGCAGACATGATGTTGTAATTGATGCAGTATGTGTCTGGCATTGTCATGTTGGAAAATGCAAGGTCTTTCCCTGAAAAGAGACGACGTCTGGATGGAGCATATGTTGTTCTAGAACTTGATATACCTTCAGCATTGATTCTGCCTTTCCAGATGTGTAAGCTGCCCATGCCACACACACTCATGCAACCCCAAACCATCAGAGATGCAGGCTTCTGAACTGAGCGCTGATAACAACTTGGGTTTCCTTGTCCTCTTTAGTTCGGATGGCATGGCATCCCATTTTCTCAAAAAGAACTTCAAATTATTGATTCGTCTGACCACAGAACAGTTTTTCCACTTTGCCACAGTCCATTTTAAATGAGCCTTGCCCAGAGAAATCGCCTGCGCTTCTGGATCATGTTTGGAATATGGCTTCTTTTTTGACCTATAGAGTTTTAATAGCCGGCAACGGCGAATGCACGGTGGATTGTGTTTACCGACAATGTTTTCTGAAGTATTCCTGAGCCCATGTTGTGATTTCCATTTACAGTAGCATTCCTGTATGTGATGCAGTGCCGTCTAAGGGCCCGAAGATCACGGGCATCCATAGTATGGTTTTCCGGCCTTGACCCTTACGCACAGAGATTGTTCCAGATTCTCTGAATCTTTGGATGATATTATGCACTGTAGATGATGAAACTTCAAACTCTTTTGCAATTTTTCTCTGAGAAACTCCTTTCTGATATTGCTCCACTATTTTTCGCCGCAGCATTGTGGGAATTGGTGATCCTCTTCCCATCTTGACTTCTGAGAGACACTGCCACTCTGAGAGGCTCTTTTTATACCCAATCATGTTGCCAATTGACCTAATAAGTTGCAAATTGGTCCTCCAGCTGTTCCTTATATGTACATTTAACTTTCCGGCCTCTTATTGCTACCTGTCCCAACTTTTTGGAATGTGTACTCTCTCATGAAATCCAAAATGAGCCCAATATTTGGCATGACATTTCAAAATGTCTCACTTTCAACATTTGATATGTTATCTATATTCTATTGTGAATAAAATATAAGTTTATGAGATATTTAAAATTATTGCATTCCTTTTTATTCACAATTTGTACAGTGTCCCAACTTTTTTGGAATCGGGTTTGTAGTTTTAGTTACTTCTGTCTTGGTGTTGATCACAACTCATTTTAAATCCTGGCATGAGACGATTGTTTGTGTTTTTCCTCTTTGTTTGTATTTAAACATGTAGATATGATAACCACAGAAATGTAATTTTAACCGTTACAACCCACGCGAGTAGTCGTTTGGTGACAACAGCGCTCTTGACTATGAGTACTGCACTAATGTCTGCGAAACAGCTTAAAGATGTTAAATCTAACCCTCCCTGGTCAACACTGACTCTCTCTGCTGGATTAATAGCCAGCGTTGGCTCATAAACGCAGCTGACAGGATGATAAAACCTCACTGCTATCTCCTCTGTAGCTCTGTGGGACAGTGGTTTCGCTCGAGTAGTTTCTCACTGTCTCCTAATGGAGCTATAAAGCAAATGGCAGAGTCTGTGGTCTGTATATATATATATATATATACAGTGGGTACGGAAAGTATTCAGACCCCCTTAAATTTTTCACTCTTTGTTATATTGCAGCCATTTGCTAAAATCATTTGTTCATTTTTTTCCTCATTAATGTACACACAGCACCTCATTATTGAACAGAAAAACACAGAATTGTTGACATTTTTGCAGATGTATTAAAAAGAAAAACTGAAATATCACATGGTCCTAAGTATTCAGACCCTTTGCTGTGACACTCATATATTTAACTCAGGTGCTGTCCATTTCTTCTGATCATCCTTGAGATGGTTCTACACCTTCATTTGAGTCCAGCTGTTTGATTATACTGATTGGACTTGATTAGGAAAGCCACACACCTGTCTATATAAGACCTTACAGCTCACAGTGCATGTCAGAGCAAATGAGAATCATGAGGTCAAAGGAACTGCCTGAAGAGCTCAGAGACAGAATTGTGGCAAGGCACAGATCTGGCCAAGGTTACAAAAAAAATTCTGCTGCACTTAAGGTTCCTAAGAGCACAAGTGGCCTCCATAATCCTTAAATGGAAGACGTTTGGGACGACCAGAACCCTTCCTAGAGCTGGCCGTCCGGCCAAACTGAGCTATCGGGGAGAAGAGCCTTGGTGAGAGAGGTAAAGAAGAACCCAAAGATCACTGTGGCGAGCTCCAGAGATGCATCGGGAGATGGAGAAAGTTGTAGAAAGTCAACCATCACTGCAGCCCTCCACCAGTCGGGGCTTTATGGCAGAGTGGCCCGACGGAAGCCTCTCCTCAGTGCAAGACACATGAAAGCCCGCATAGAGTTTGCTAAAAAACACCTGAAGGACTCCAAGATGTTGACAAAATAAGATTCTCTGGTCTGATGAGACCAAGATAAACTTTTTGGGCCTTAATTCTAAGCGGTATGTGTGGAGAAAACCAGGCACTGCTCATCACCTGTCCAAACAGTCCCAACAGTGAAGCATGGTGTGGCAGCATCATGCTGTGGGGTGTTTTTCAGCTGCAGGGACAGGACGACTGGTTGCAATCGAGGGAAAGATGAATGTGGCCAAGTACAGGGATATCCTGGACGAAAACCTCAGGACCTCAGACTGGGCCGAAGGTTTACCTTCCAACAAGACAATGACCCTAAGCACACAGCTAAAATAACGAAGGAGTGGCTTCACAACAACTTTGTGACTGTTCATGAATGGCCCAGCCAGAGCCCTGACTTAAACCAAATTGAGCATCTCTGGAGAGACCTAAAAATAGCTGTCCACCAACGTTTACCATCCAACCTGACAGAACTGGAGAGGATCTGCAAGGAGGAATGGCAGAGGATCCCCAAATCCAGGTGTGAAAAACTTGTTTTTCTTTCCCAAAATCTTTCCCAAAAAGACTCATGGCTGTATTAAATCAAAAGGGTGCTTCTACTAAATACTGAGCAAAGGGTCTGAATACTTAGGACCATGTGATATTTCAGTTTTTCTTTTTTAATAAATCTGCAAAAATGTCAGCAATTCTGTGTTTTTCTGTCAATATGGGGTGCTGTGTGTACATTAATGAGGAAAAAAAATGAACTTAAATGATTTTAGCAAATGGCTGCAATATAACAAAGAGTGAAAAATTTAAGGGGGTCTGAATACTTTCCGTACCCACTGTATATAACATGTCTAGTCTGCTTTGGACGCAGTGAGTGATTTAGTAACACACAGACCGCCTCAGGCAGTGCAGTCCGATAATCAAACTCCCTGAGCTCGGTGAATTAAAGATGGCTCAGCATGTGATTGACAGACACACATCTTCATTAGCCTCCGAGGACCCATCTGCAGACGAAGGTCAGGTCTGTAGACTCGGAAGATTCTGCTCAGCAGAACAAGAGCATCAAGCCCCAAACAAGACTTATTAGCAGTTTAGTATTTGAGAAGCGATGCTTGAATAAAACTATTATAGACTTTAGTATACAGCATGCTTGGTAGAAACAGAAATAAGGCTATACAACTCAAAACAGTAAGTAGGAAGTTTCTGGGAGGACGTATGTTAAATGTTGCTCGTGGCTGAACGATCAACACGGGTCTGCGTGGAATTAAACGTGTTATTTAGAGTAGAGGTCTGCAAACGATTGATGTGTTTTAGTCACACTTCTGCTATAGTTCCAGACTCATGCTGTGTGTGTGTCGTGCTTGAGTTTCTGCCCACGGAGAGCGCTCCAGGTTCATTTGCCTGCTTCACAAGACAGACCCCTGGGTTGTAGTCTCTTTCTGTTAGGGGTGTGCCGATCCGATATTCAGGATCGGTATCGCTTCGATATTGGCATTTTCTGCTGGATCGGGGTATCGGTCTGACGAGACCGATCCAAATTCGATATTCTGCATAGCTAATAGTGTTATTGTTAATCCCCACAAACACATAAAACAGCATAAAGTTTTTCGTGCACTATATTTCAAGTGTTCTGAAGCCGTACATAATTTAATGTGAGGTACAGATTCATATTTAAGTCAAGTTCACGTAAAGCTGCAGCTGTCTGTCATCAAACATTCAGCATTCAAACTGCGTTCGGTTACTAGAGTCAAGACCATAAACTCTCTCCACTGTTCCTATTATACTTGATCTGCAAATAAAGTTCTATGGTTTTGCATAAAAGGATTTTATCTAGCTAACGTTATAGTCTTGCCGCTCTGTATTGGAGCCTTAAAATAAATATATTTTAATTTTACAGCAAATATATTTCTATATAAATATATTACTTGTTTTCCATGAATGTATTTTACAACAATACAAAGAGCAATATATTATTTTTTTGTACCAGATTTAGTCCTAGACTTATTCACTTTTCTTTGTTCCCCAATATTTTTTTCCCACTAATTTGAGATTTTATAAAATTATTGTGCACTCATAATCTTTCTAGAGTAACTTTTGCTACTGAATTATCCACTAGCCTAGTTTATAAAAGTATTTTTGTCATAGATTATAATTACATATCCATTAATTTGTTGTTTTTCTTTACAGTAAAGTTGTCTATATTTAGTAGATTGTGTGTAAAACACAAAAGAGTGATGAGCAGGTCAACACACACTGAGATATAGAAATTATACACTGATTAAAAAAATTGTGCTGGTATCGGATCGATATCGGTATCGGCAGATACTCAGAATTTTTGATATCGGATCGATATCCGTATCGACAGATACTCAGAATTTTTGGTATCGGATCGATATCCGTATTGGCAGATACTCAGAATTTTTGGTATCGGATCGATATCGGTATCTGCAGAGACTCAGAATTTTTGGTATCGGATCGGTATCGGCAGGTACTCAGAATTTTTGGTATCGGATCGATATCGGCAGATACTCAGAATTTTTGATATCGGATCGATATCCGTATCGACAGATACTCAGAATTTTTGGTATCAGATCGATATCCCTATTGGCAGATACTCAGAATTTTTGGTATCTGATCGATATCGGTATCGGCAGATACTCAGAATTTTTGATATCGGATCGATATCCGTATTGGCAGATACTCAGAATTTTTGGTATCGGATCGATATCGGTATCTGCAGATACTCAGAATTTTTGTATCGGCAGGTACTCAGAATTTTTGGTATCGGATCGATATCGGTATTGGCAGATACTCAGAATTTTTGGTATCGGTTCTGAAAAAGTGGTATCGATCCATCCCTACTTTCTGTGCGAGTACGCTGAGGGAAACCCTCGTCTCACCGCTGCCACACAACAGGCCTGTGCATGATTCAGAGCCATCCGGAGGCACTGTGCTCGATATGATCCGTTTCTCACTGAAGGTCTAGATCTGCCTTCGTTTACAGTAGAGCTGATGTGGACCCTCCTGCTGTAACTAATTCAGGCATTTGTGTGCGTTGTTCTGTCATCAGTCATGTGTTTCCTCATTCCACCAGCTTCACATCTTATCACCGAGTCATTGATGGGATATCTTGATTCCTGGGAACATTGGCGTTGCCGTGATATTCTACAGAATGAGGGTTTGTTTGGTGTGTAGCAGCCGAGTCTCAAGTATGTGTACGTACACAGAAATGCTGAGAGATGACTGACACCGCTCTGATTGGTTGGGTATTTCAGGGTGTGTGTTTTTTATCATGCAATACCAGGTCAAGTATGTGAGAAACACTCCGTGTTTTGATGAAGGCACTACAGATGAGTTGAGCTTGGTGTGTGTCTGGGTCGAGTGGGGGAGGTGTGTGGTGTGTGTGTGTGTCGGAGGAAGTGATCACGTCACCCGCTCAGAGAGACACAGAGGGAGTGATGAGCTCCAGCGCTGAATGATCTGTAGCTGCTGGTCATGTTCGGAGATGTGTTTTACTGGGGCTTCTGCTGTCTGAGACGCTGGGAGAGAGAGAAGAAGGTAAGCAGCTGGGAGTTCGTTAGCGTTGTCCCTGTGACCCAAGTCTCATCTTAACTCATTAGGCTTGAAGCTGGATGTCCACCTGGTTTATTCTTCAAATAATCTGTTAGATTCGCTCATCGTATGAAATGGGAAATTCATCAAGTCTTCTAATTGGTAATAATACTCGTGTATGTTTTTAGCTACAGCGGTGGATTAGTTTGAGACGTTGGTCTTTGGATCACACCCTTGACTAGTTAACCGGGTCGCAGTGTTTGTTACAGACACACTCATCTGTACTCAACCCAGACAGCATCAGCTAAACATCAAACCCACTGCTAACAAACACTGTATTTAATGGCATGCTATGTAACACACGGCGGTGAGGAGTGGGTTTAACCGGTTCAGTGTATGTTTAATAGTGTACTCTAAGTGCATGTTCAGTGCATGTTTAATAGTGTGCTCTAAGGTCAAGTGCAGTTTTCAGAGCGCATCTATACGCTGTCGTTGTCCTTCGCATCAATTCCGTGTGGTTTCGGCTCTTATATCAGCAGGTGGAAAAACATCCTCCCTTACAGTATGATGCTTGGAGGGTTTGAGAGCGTGTCTTGAGCCGGAGCTTGTGTCGCCAAAGGGACGTGAGCGTGACCTTAAGGTGGTGAATTCCAGTCTTTCTCATCTTAAATATCACTTTTGAAATCACTCGTCCCACGTTTGTCATTTCAGCCCAGTTGTTGACACAGGCAACATAAAGGTTGCATGAAAGCTGTGCTGCGTTCCCGATGACAGCATGGGGGATTTCTGCTGGTTTATTTACAACAGAAAGTCTATAACTGAACGGAAAGTCTGTCACGCAGCTTTTGATGTTCAAGTCTTATTTTACACAGCATGTTAATGAGGGACGTTTACATTTAGTTATGTAGCTGATGCTTTAATCCAAAGCTACTTACCAATGAAAGCAATCAAAATCAACACGAGCAATGATATAGTCTCAGATAGCTTAACACGGTACACATGCCAGGTGTTTTATTATTATTATTATTATTAGAAATAGAACAACAAAAGAGAAGTGCTTTTTTAAAGAAACTGAATCGAGTGCGAGTCTAAAAGAGAATAGAGTCAGAGAGTGATGTAAGCGATGACTTTACGGATGCGTTCAGTGTTGTGTGTGTGTGTGTGCTGGAAACGGTGGGCTGTGGTGTGTTCAGACGTGGTGCAGGTGTGTGTGTGTGTGTGTGCTGGAAACGGTGGGCTGAGGTGTGTTTAGACGTGGTGCAGGTGTGTGTTGGCGGTCTGTCGGCTGTTTTCCGTGTTGGTTGAGCGTCTGTGAAGCAGCTACAGAGACAGTCACATCACTGGAGAATACATCACCCCTCCATCACCTCAGTCTGCTTTGTCTGTATCCTATACTGGACCCAAATATTTAGCCTACCCCTGAACACCTGTTGATCAACAAGCCAAGCACTGATAGAGAATGCATTTCTGAATACTTCACTTCTTGTGAATAGGGCTCATACAAATACAATTTATTGGGCTTATCGGCTCCAAGTTGGAAAAAGATACGTATTAAAATTTAAAGCAAATTTCGGTCTCGCCCAACAGAGGTCTGTCTGCCCTTTACCTTTATTGGAGTATACGGTAAAGCTAAACAAGTTCTGTAGAGTAGAGAGTAGCACACCCCTCTCATCATACCCATGATGCTCTCAGTGGTGTGTGATGTTGATGCACAGAACTGGCTCTGGTCTCAGTGGTGTGTGATGTTGGTGCACAGAACCGGCTCTGATCTCAGTGATGTGTGATGTTGATGCACAGAACCGGCTCTGATCTCAGTGGTGTGTGATGTTGATGCACAGAACCGGCTGTGGTCTCAGTGGTGTGTGATGTTGATGCACAGAACCGGCTCTGATCTCAGTGGTCTGTGTTGTTGGTGCACAGAACCGGCTCTGGTCTCAGTAGTGTGTGATGTTGATGCACAGAACCGGCTCTGGTCTCAGTGATGTTGATGCACAGAACGGCTCTGATCTCAGTGATGTGTGATGTTGATGCACAGAACCGGCTCTGGTCTCTGGTGTGTGATGTTAATGCACAGAACCGGCTCTGGTCTCAGTGGTGTGTGATGTTGATGCACAGAACCGGCTCTGGTCTCAGTGGTGTGTGATGTTGATGCACAGAACCGGCTCTGATCTCAGTGGTGTGTGATGTTGATGCACAGAACCGGCTCTGGTCTCAGTGGTGTGTGATGTTGATGCACAGAACCGGCTCTGGTCTCAGTGGTGTGTGATGTTGATGCACAGAACCGGCTCTGATCTCAGTGGTGTGTGATGTTGATGCACAGAACCGGCTCTGATCTCAGTGATGTGTGATGTTGATGCACAGAACCGGCTCTGGTCTCAGTGGTGTGTGATGTTGATGCACAGAACCGGCTCTGGTCTCAGTGGTGTGTGATGCTGATGCACAGAACCGGCTCTGGTCTCAGTGGTGTGTGATGCTGATGCACAGAACCGGCTCTGGTCTCAGTGGTGTGTGATGTTGATGCACAGAACCGGCTCTGGTCTCAGTGGTGTGTGATGTTGATGCACAGAACCGGCTCTGATCTCAGTGGTGTGTGAGTTGATGCAGCACAGAACCGGCTCTGATCTCAGTGATGTGTGATGTTGATGCACAGAACCGGCTCTGGTCTCAGTGGTGTGTGATGTTGATGCACAGAACCGGCTCTGATCTCAGTGGTGTGTGATGTTGATGCACAGAACCGGCTCTGATCTCAGTGATGTGTGATGTTTAATGCACAGAACCGCTCTGGTCTCAGTGGTGTGTGATGTTGATGCACAGAACCGGCTCTGATCTCAGTGGTGTGTGATGTTGATGCACAGAACCGGCTCTGATCTCAGTGATGTGTGATGTTGATGCACAGAACCGGCTCTGGTCTCAGTGGTGTGTGTTGTTGATGCACAGAACCGGCTCTGATCTCAGTGGTGTGTGATGTTGATGCACAGAACCGGCTCTGATCTCAGTGATGTGTGATGTTGATGCACAGAACCGGCTCTGGTCTCAGTGGTGTGTGATGTTGATGCACAGAACCGGCTCTGGTCTCAGTGGTGTGTGATGTAGGGCTGTCGCGGTTAGGAAATTTCCCTTGCGGTTATTATGGGTGGATCAATAGCGCGATATGCGGTATTACCGCCGTTTAAAAAACAACAAAAAAAAAACACTTATATATCATGATTTTACTGCATACAAAGCTCTTTTGCGGAGTTATTATGTAGCATATATTGTTGCTTTTTAACTGACAGAGAGACACGTTTTAAAACATTTTTGTTTATTTTTTAATGCCAAACAACAATAAGAACATGCCTTTTCCAATTTAAAAAACGAAATAAATCAAATAACTCTAAAGTAGGCTATCACATGAAAACAAACAATACGAAAATCCTTTTTCCAATTTGAAAAACGAAAGAATTCTAAAGTATCACATGAAAACAAAGTGTTGGCCTAAGTGAAAATACAGAGAATAAACGAAATATTAGGCCTAATTAAGCCTTAACGAATGTGATTTAGACCTGGGTTATCATATCCTTGTTTCGCGCTAGGAAAACCAACATATTAACCTTATGTGGTTTCAGGGAGGATCGCATGGGGGTAACAATATTCCCGGCGACACTGAAAACCCTTTCCGATGGTGTGCTGGTTGCACAAATACACATGTATTTGCGCGCAACTTTGGACAGCAGCGGATATCTAGACTGATTATCGCGCCACCAGGACAGTGGATTCGCGTTGGAGTCTATGCTTTCTTCCTGTAGGTAGCGCGTGAGCTCGTTATCTGCTCACGCTCTCTTGGGTATTGGCGCTGACGCAGAGGTTGTCTGTGACTTCAGCAGGTCTCCGAGAGTCTTTTTCTTTGCTGCAGGTGGCACCACCGCTTGCCCTTGGTCTCCAACCACTGACGCACTGGCAGCGCTCCCTTCGTCCTCCACTCCCACCATCTCTTCGATGAGTTTGGATTTTGTCTCCGTGTCATTGATATAATCACCCCTATATCGAGGATCTAAAAAACAGGCCTTTTCCAAAAGTTCTTGTAAGGCAGCTGGTTCATACTTCCCCTGTAGAACACTGCACATTTTGTGCTTTATGTCCGATGTTAATGTGGTATCCTCGTTTGATGGTTTAAGCATATCTTCTGTCAGGAGTTTCAGGACGGGTTTGACTGAAGACACTGTAACGTAGCTCTCGCCAAACAGCAGATCCGTAAACTCAGCCGCGGGTTTAAATAGAATAAATTTAAATAAATTAAATAAATAAATAAATAAAATAAACTGCGGTTTCTGCGGTTGCTTTCCTTCCTCTGCGGTTGGCTTGTCAATAGCGCGGTATTACAATATTGCGGTTAGCGCGACAGCCCTAGTGTGATGTTGGTGCACAGAACCGGCTCTGATCTCAGTGGTGTGTGATGTTGATGTACAGAACCGGCTCTGGTCTCAGTGGTGTGTGATGTTCTGATCTCTCCAGGTCGCCGGAGAACAGAAGTATCACCCAGAATGCTTCCGCTGTCTGAGCTGCCGAGCGTTCATCGGTGATGGAGACACGTATGCTCTGGTGGAGCGCTCCAAACTCTACTGGTGAGTGACAATTCTTCTGGTGCTATGGGTTATTAGTGTGTGCTGTTGTGTGGCCGTGATGTAGCGGAGCAGATGATGCTGTTAATCTTCACACCGTGCCATCACTAATGTTTCATAAATGTGTCCATAAACCTTCCTATGGAGCGATGCGCGTGAGCTGAGACAGCATCTGCTTCATTCACGGGAAAAACACAGAGACATCAATAAAACAGTATTTTTAGTTTATTTTTTTATTTTTTTTATTAAAGTAAATAACAAAAAATAATTTCAGTTACAATACATTGAAAAAAAACATTTTATAAAAAAAATATTATAGTAAATAATAATAATTAATTTCAGTTACAGTACACTGAAATAATATAATATATATATATATATATATATATATATATATTATAGTAAATAACAATAATTAAATACACTTACAGTACACTGAAAAAAAATATTATAGTATATAATAATAATTAATTTCACTTACAGTACACTGAAAAAAATATATATATTATAGTAAATTACAATAATTAATTTCACTTACAGTACACTGAAAAAATATTATAGTTAATAACAATAATTAATTTGTTACAGTACACTGATTTTTTTGTAAATATTATAGTTAATAACAATAGTTAATTTCAGTTATAGTACACACAAAAAAATATTATAGTAAATAACAATAATTAATTTGTTACAGAACACTGAAAAAAATATTTACAAAATATCTATATTATAGTAAATAACAATAATTAATTTCAGTTTAAGTTAGTTTAAAATATTGTATAATTTTTTTTTAGGTAAAAGGTTGCAAACAATTTATTTTAGCTACATTTTAATAAAAAAATGCACATGTAGCTAAATAAATTGATTGCAACCTCTTACCTTAATAAACTCATTGTAAATTCAAAGAATATGTTTTTTTATATGTTGAAATGTACAGTTTGATCATCTGAATCCGCTAGTAATCTCTCCACTTAGCATGATGTACAGTATTTGAGCGTATTAATAAATCACTAATAAACCTAGTAAATGTTGGGGCATACTGCTTTAATTTCACCTTTGCTTTCCAAAACTTATTTAAAATATGTTTAGATTAGAGAACACTATTCACTATAAACTCATTATCATGTCTATTACTTGCATATTGACTGTTTATTAGTAGCTATAAAGCACTTATTAATGCACGTCCATATTCTATATCTCTTAACCTACCCCATACCTAAACATAACTACCACATCAACCATCAATAAGCAGCACATTACGAGTTTATTGAGGGTAAGCTTAGTTTCAGAGATGTTTAACTAGATCTTATATTCAGCATTATATGTAGATGTTTGATAGTTATGAAGTCTCCAGATCATCATAAATCCATGATATGACATCTCGTCGTTAAAACATGATCTAGACGTCTTGCTGAAGGAGGTCTGGAGATGCTTTGTTTTGAGGTTAATTGGTTTAAGAGACGTTTAATCACCTCTAATTCTCTTTATTCATCATAGTTTCTGTTCATATGTGATTATAATATTTCTCAAATTATCCTAATTACACCAGCAAGCTCATCTCACGCCTCGCGCCTCTTTCATTTACTGCTTCAAATTCATCTGTATTTTTAACTAATTGCTTCATTAATCGTCTTATGTAAATTATTTTAATTTATGAAAAATTAATCAGTTTTCTCGTACAGTTAATTTAATTCAATTATTAAAGCTACTCCTGTAACACTTCGACAACTTGTCAAACGTCATATTTATTAATAATTCTATATTTGTAACGAGCCTAAAATTAAATAAAATCCAATTGTTTTTGGAACTCTATAATTGATAATATTGACTGTAGAAAAGCTTGGTTAATTCCTTCTAAATATTGTATTAATAATAAGATAAATACGCTATTTACCCTTCTATATCTATAATATCAGATTCACTGATATTGATGATATATGCTGTTTTTGAAATAATAAGAACTAGAATCTGACTCGATTATGTTTTGATTGTAAAGTCGTAAACATGGATTTGTCAGATGTTATGTTGAGTTTAACGAATACTAATTATTGCTGTACTTTAAAGGATGTTATCATGGATTATGAAAACAAAAGCAATAAGGATCCAGAATTTATTGTTAACCTTTTTTATATCATTAGCACAATTTCACATTAATGTCACGTTGACTTTTATATTTTTTAATAAGACTGTTAAAAAACTAAGTCTGTGATATGTTTAACATTTGTGAGCTATGAATTTTTATGCATTGTTATTTCTCTAATCTCACTCACTACACACCTCACACCACACACACACCTGTCCTCACTACACACACACACACACACACACTCACCTGTCCCTCAACACACACACTACCATCACCACACACAACACACACTCTGTCCTCACTTTACACACACACACACACTCTGTCCTCACACACACACACACACACACACACACACACACACCCACCTCTCCACACTGTACACTCACACAACACACACACACACACACACACTCTGTCCTCACTACACACACACACACACACAACACACACACACATCCACTGTTCCTCACTCACACACACACACACACACTCACAACACACACACACACACCACACACACACACACACACACACACACTCTATCACTCACTACACACACACATCACACAACACACACACTCTGTCCTCTACCACACACACACCACACACACACACCTCTGTCCTCACACACACACACACACTCTGTCCACACTACACACACACACACACACATCTGTCCTCACTACACACACACACACACACACTCTGTCCTCACACACACACACACACACCTGTCCTCACCACACACACACACAACACACCCTGTCCTTACTACACACACACCCAACACACTCTATCCTCACACACACACACACACACACCCTGTCCTCAGTGTACAACACACACACACACACACACACTCTAATCCTCACCACACACACAACACACACACACACACCCTGTCCTCCTACACACACACACACACCGTCCTCACTACACACACACACACCACTCTGTCCTCACTACACACACACACACACACACCTACTCTGTCCTCACTACACACACACACACACACACACACACACACACACACACACACAGACCTAACAACACACACACACACACACACACTGTCCTCACTACACACACACACACACACAACACACACACTCAATCTCACTACACACACACACACACACACACTGTCCTCACTAAACACACACACACACACACACACACACATTCTGTCCTCACTACACACACACACACACACACACTCTGTCCTCACTACACACACACACACACACTCTGTCCTCACTACACAACACACACACACACACACACACACACACACTCTGTCCTCACTACACGCAACACGCACACACGCACACACACACCACACTCTGTCCTCACTACACACCACACACACACACACACACACACACATTTCCTCCTCACACACACATCACACACACACAACACACAACCACACACACACACACTCTGTCCTCACTACACGCACAACACACACACACACTCTGTCCTCACTACACACACACACACACACACACACACTCTGTCCTTACCACAAACACACACACACTCTGTCCTCACTACACACACACACACACACACTCTGTCCTCACTACACACACACACACACACACACACACACTCTGTCCTATGATTTTCTCTCTTTTCTGTGTTTATATGCACTCAATGTCTGAGCATGATGTGTTGATCTGGTAATGTGTGGCTCTTGGATGATGGTAATGATGGGCTGTGTCTCCCTCTAGTGGACACTGTTATTATCAGACGATCGTGTCTCCGGTCACCCTGCCCAACTCGCCCTGCTCCAGGATTCCTCACACCGTCACGCTAGTGTCCATCCCCGCCTCCGCCGATGGGAAGCGAGGCGTGTCCGTGTGCATCGATCCCGAGCGCACGCACACCGTCAGAGTCGCTGAGTGAGTGTGACCTCGACACAAGCCGTGATGATCAGCATCATCATCACCGCTACAACTACACTGATGCATTTACAGAGCAATAACTAGGAGGAACATACTAGGACTGATTGTTTGAGTTAATTTAGCAGCATACAGAATACGATTTAAAGACTGGCCATTAGAAAGCGTGTGCTCCTTCATGTGGTTTTCTCCGTGTGTTCAGGGTGGACCCAGAGTGCATCAGTCCAGACGTCAAGAACTCGATTCATGTTGGAGACCGGATCCTGGAGATCAACGGGACCCCGATCCAGAACGTTCCTCTAGATGAGGTGATGCTGATGATTCATCTATATGTGATGCTTTATTCAGTTTGACTGCAATGCATGCATCATGGCCTTCGTGACTCAAAGCCTTGTGTGTGTGTGTGTCAGATTGATCTGCTGATCCAGGAGACCAGTCGTCTGCTGCAGCTGACCATTGAGCATGACCCTCATGATCACGACCCTGCGGAGGACCAGGTGGACGGGCCGACACCCCCGTCTGAGGATCCCAGTCCCATCACGCCCATCACACGGCCGCCCAGCCAGGACTTTAACAGCCTGCGCTCACGGATCATCACGTCAGTAACGCACACGTATCACACACACTCTAAGTCCTTAACAACATGCTAACCGCTCCGCAGTCTCTTGTGCTGGATGTGTGTGTTTGGTCCATTTAGTTGTCGTTGGCTGTTGTCATGCTGCTGGAGTTATTTGAGGCTGATTTTAACACCATCGATGTGTGTGTTTGCGCAGGCGCAGCTGCAGTATTGATAAATCCCCGTGCTCCAGTAACACTCCGTCTCCACTGTCTTTGAAGAAAGACATCGGCCGCTCTGAGTCGCTGCGCGTCGTGTCCAACAACACGCACCGAATATTCAGAGCCTCCGACCTGATCCACGGAGAGGTTCTGGGTAAGGGCTGCTTCGGACAGGCCATAAAGGTGAGCGCACACGCTCTGTCCTCACTACACACACACACACTCTGTCCTCACTACACACACACACACTCTGTCCTCACTACACACACACACACTCTGTCCTCACTACACACATGCACACACACACACTATATCCTCACTACACACACGCACACACACACTCTGTCCTCACCACACACACATACACACACACACACTCTGTCCTCACTACACACACACACACACACACACACACACTCTGTCCTCACTACACACACACTCTGTCCTCACTACACACAATGCACATACACACACTCTATCCTCACTACACACACACACGCACTCTCAATCCTCACTACACACACACACACACACACTTTATCCTCACTACACACATGCACACACACACTCTCTATCCTCAACACACACACACACACACACTCTGTCCTCACTACACACACACTTTATCCTCACTACACACATGCACATACACACTCTCTATCCTCAACACACACACGCACTCTCTATCCTCACTACACACACACACACACACACACTCTGTCCTCACTACACACACACACACACACTTTATCCTCACTACACACATGCACACACACACTCTCTAACCTCAACACACACACACACTCTGTCCTCACCACACACACACACAACACACACACACACACACTCTGTCTCACTACACACACACACACACACACACACACACTCTGTCCTCACTACACACACACTTTATCCTCACTACACACATGCACACACACACACACTCTCTATCCTCACTACACACACACACACACACACACACACACACACACTCTGTCCTCACTACACACACACTATATCCTCACTACACACATGCACACGCACACTCTCTATCCTCAACACACACACACTCTGTCCTCACCACACACACACACACACACACACACACACACACTCTGTCCTCACTACACACACACACACACACTTTATCCTCACTACACACATGCACACACACACTCTCTATCCTCAACACACACACACACGCACTCTCTATCCTCACTACACACACACACACTCTATCCTCACTACACACACACACACACTCTGTCCTCACTACACACACACACTCTATCCTCACTACACACGTGCACACACACACTCTCTATCCTCACTACACACACACACTCTCTGTCCTCACTACACACACACACACACACACACACACACACTGTCCTCACCACACACACGCACACACACACACACACACACACACTCTCTATCCTCACTACACACACACAAGTGAAGTAGAAATGCTCCAGATATGGCAGCGGTTATCTTGCACCGATTGTCATTTAGAGCCGAGTCATGTGCTGGAGCTGTGGTATCAAACTCCCACAGACCCAATCACAATTTCACCACATGCCATTTTTGCAATCAAATAACTCCCTAAAAGCAAACTTATTAGAAAAAATGAACATTTATTTGAAGTCTAATTTGAATTATAGTTTGGCTTACATGCCATTGGTTAACATGGCGAGGGTGGGGTTTTTATGAGCTATGCAGCAGTCAGCCACCAGGGGGCGATCCGAGTGTTATGTGCGGCACACTTGGGGCCTGTCCAAATACCCCCCGCACCTTTGCACTTGTGTTCTTACATAACGTATGTCCTGTGTTTGGCTCAAGTGTGCATGAAGATCAGAAGTGTGTGTACTTTTCATCACCTGATGGGACACACTTATAGTGTTGTAAAAATGCGAGTGTTTACATAGCTTTATTTTCAATTTCAATATTTAGCATTTTAAAATTAACTTCTGAATGTCTGTATAACAGATCGAAAAAATCTCACAATTTATTTGCAGAATATGATGGGATATGCTCCTGAGCAGTGTTAAATATGTTTGTCAGACATGTTGAGTCGTGCATGAATAACATAACATTAGCTGTTTTGTTTAAATAGAAATGTAACATTGCTGTAATTAGTGCCTGCCGTCAGTAAATGGTTGAGTTTTTCAGCTGGTGGCGTACATATATTATCTCAGATATGAGCTATAGTCATTTAATATTATCCGAAGAAATAGATGATATACATGTGTTATTAATGCTCCTTCCTAACATAGCATACTGTATACTCAGGCTCTACAGAATGAGTGAGATAGCACTGTGATAGTATTCAGCTGTCAGCATCTCGTGTGTGTGTGTGTGTTGGTGTGTGTGTGTCTGTGTCTGTGTTATCAGGTGACTCACAGAGAGACGGGAGAGGTGATGGTGATGAAGGAACTCATTCGATTCGACGAGGAAACACAGATGACCTTCCTCAAAGAGGTGATGACACACTACACACATTACAGCACACACATAGTGTTTAGTTTATGCTCTGTTATGTGTGTAGATATTACGCTCTGTTATGTATGTCTGCAGATGTGTGTGTGATTATTGCTCTGTGTGTTCAGGTGAAGGTCATGAGATGCTTGGATCATCCTAACGTGCTGAAGTTCATCGGCGTCCTCTACAAAGACAAGCGGCTCAACTTCATCGCTGAGTACATCAAAGGAGGAACGCTGAGAGACATCATTCAGAATATGGTGTGTGTGAACTATACGCTCACGAGTTTGTCTGAAGTGATCATGTAAAGCAGTGCTGTGCACACGAATGCTCTCATGCTGTGCTGTTGAACAAGGCTCTGTGCATGAATGTTGTCTTCTGAATGTGAATGTGTCTGGTCTGTGCAGGACAGCGGTTATCCGTGGAAACAGAGAGTGAGTTTTGCCAAGGACATTTCCTCTGGGATGGTGAGTCAGTGCTGCCCTCAACTGGACACTCACTCCGACTGCCGGGCGGGGAGGGGTCACGCGACAGTAAGGGCGGGGGGGGGTCACGAGACAGCTGGGGGGGCGGGGGGTGTGGGGTTGGGTGGTCACGCGACTGCTGCGCGGGTCACAGGCTTCATTTCAAACTGTTTTAAAAGTTTTCTCTAATATTTCAGTAATTATTTTACATTAATATTAAATTAATTAAAAGGGTGAAAGACCTCAAAAGAAATTATGAAAACGCTTTTGTTGTTAATGAAACCTAAACCTACATTAAAACATTAGCATATTTAGAAAAACATACTGAGCTAAAAAATGAATTTGACTCCAAAACTGAAATAAACTGTAAATTACCACATATTAATTTTATTTTTTGTTTATAATACACAATGTATTACACAATGCTAAAAACTGAACTAGAAACATACAATAAACACTGAAAAACAATACTGATGAAAAACTAAATTAATTCAAATAAAAAAGTAATCAAACACACATCGCTGGTGAATGTTGCAGTACCGGAGTGAAATCTGCAGATGGCAGTATAATCACATCAGCTTCTCTCATTCTGTGTCTCAGGCGTACCTGCACTCCATGAACATCATCCACCGAGACCTCAACTCACACAACTGCCTGGTCACAGAGGTGTGTGTGTGTCTCTGTGTGTGTGTGTGTGTGTGTGTGTGTGTGTGTGTGTGAGAGAGTGTGTGTGTGTCTCTCTCTGTGTGTGTCTCTCTCTCGTGTGTGTGTCTCTCTGTGTGTGTGTGTGTGTCTGTACGTGAGTGTGTGTGTGTGTCTTGTGCATGCGAGCGTGCGAGTGTGTCTCTGTGTGTGCGTGCGTGTTGGGTTTTATGTATCAATTTTTTTAGACTGCCATATATAGGCAGCTCTTGACTTGTGTAATTTTGTCACGGCTGAGTTATATTAATCATCGGTCAGATGTTATTCTCTGATAGAAGTAGTGTTTGATCATACACATTATAGGTCTGTATTAACACAGTCAGTTCCTGTGTTCATCGATCAGTCGTCTGAGTTGAGTGTTGTTTTCCTGCTCTCGACAGAATAACAGTGTTGTTGTGGCTGATTTCGGACTGTCCCGGCTCATGGTGGAGGACAAGAATCCGGACAAGCTGATCTCGGGTGTGAGGAAACCCGACAGGAGAAAGAGATACACCGTGGTGGGAAACCCCTACTGGATGGCCCCCGAGATGATCCACGGTCAGAGACGACAGGCTCTTATTAGCATGTTAATCATGACGTTCTTACAGAGAGCTCATGTGCTGTTTTAGGATTAATCATACTTCGGAGATGATTTAGTAAAAGTGCCAAGTTCTTAGAAATCATGGGTAAAATGTGCATGCTGTCTGTCCATCTGGTCCTCAGGGAAGCGCTATGATGAGAAGGTGGACATCTTCTCGTTCGGCATCATGCTGTGTGAGGTGAGTGTGTGTAACCGCTCTGTGTTTAATGAGACACACTTAGTTACTGTGGTGTGGTGTTCTGAGTCTCTCCTCTCCGTCTCAGATCATCGGCCGAGTCAACGCCGATCCAGACTTCTTGCCCCGCGCCATGGACTTCGGGCTGAACGTGAAGGAGTTTTTGGAGGATCACTGTCCGGCTGACTGCCCGGCCGCTTTCTTCCCCATGGCGGCGCTCTGCTGCGATCTGGACGCTGAGAAACGGTTAGACAACCAATCTGAACTATCAGGATTAATTAGCTGCAAAAGTCATTGAGTCATTCATTCAAGTGATTCGTTCAAACGACTGATTCAGAATCGGAGCATGCTGCTGTCTTTATGAATGAATCGTATATCATGATCAGAGGCGCTCAACAGTTCTACTGTAATATTGACAATATAAATCAATGTCACATATGCAGTGATGCGGATATCGGGGAATCTTGCTGGTGTGATATTACTAAACTCTATCATATGATATAAATATGAGCGGAAGAGCAGTTTTTGCCATCATTTATTGAATTTTCGGCTCATATAAGAGCATTCTGATAGACTCAACACACAGTCGTCCTGCTTCATGTCATATTAATCACACAAAATGAATGTGTCAGGCATGCACGATATTAGATGTTTGCCGATATACCGATATTTTTCAAATAATTTTAGCCGATATCCCATGCCTATACATATATATTGCTGGGTTCACTTCCCCTGTGGCTATGTCGTGTGTCTATGGTGTATGTGCTTTTGTGTTGTTGAGGTGTTTTTCCTGTTCTCACACTGTACTCCCCAAGGAGCATAGTCTGGGGGTTATTTTTTTCTCCTCACTTTCCTCATGTTATGCTGTTTTTCTTCAATTCTACTTGCATTTCACTACTGATTATACTCTGTATGATTGTGTATGTGACAAATAATAAAGAACCTTGAACCTTTATTCAGAAACACAAGTTGAATATTCAAAATGTTATTTGTGTATTTTACTTAAACGGTTGACAGATTAAATACAGCGATCCAAAACAGTGAATGTAATCATCATTCAGACAAAGCTTTGCTTCAAGAATGAGCCACATTGCTGATCTGATCACACCCTGAGCACATGTGATGTATCCGGCTTATCGGCATGACATATCGGCATCATTTTTTTAATTTTCTGATACCGATATTTACATTTTAAGCCTGTATCGGACGATTCCGATAACCTTTCTGATAATATTATGCATCCTAGAAACCTGTTGAATCAACAGCCCTATAAACAATAACTAGGGATGCACGATATTATCGGACCGATATCGGAGTCGGCCGATAATGGCTTTAAATGTAAATATCGGCCCGATATGAAAATTATGCAGATAATATATATTTCTCACTCAGGGTATGCTAGAGATTAGATCACAGTGTGGCTCGTTCTTCAAGCACAGTTTGGTCTGAACGATAATTATATTGATCGCTGTATTTAATCTGTGTTCGAGTAAACAGTAATAGTCCTAACGACCGCTCGCTAACGAGTTTTAATCTGTATGGGGCGCTGTTGGTCTACTTCTAACTAAGTTAAAAGTAACTTTTAAATGGTTTCTGATTAAATAAAGCAGTAATTAATGTCACAAAATAATGAGTATGTTTTGATTAAATGGTCAGAAGCTATAGCTCACATGAAAAATCACAAACATGACACTTAAATTAAATAATATATATATACTGATTTATTCATTAATGTGTAATATATGTAATTTTTTAACAAATCATAAGCTCTTTTGCTTTAGGCCATCTATAAATGTTAAATCTTAAAATAAAATGTTAGGGTTAACACGAACTTTATATATTATATATAGTGTTTAATTAGTTATTTTAAAAGCTTCAACATACTGTCATTATTTTGTATTTAATTCTAACAAATAGGTTCTTGTTAAACCTAACCAAAATTAAACAAATGTTGCTTATAATTTCTGCACTTGGTGTTGTTTCCAAACAAAATTAAATATATCGGTATCGGACAAAATTATTTTTAAAATATCAGATATCGGCAAAAATGCAGTATGGTGCATCCCTGACACGTATATAACAAGAGAGTTATTTTGAAGCTGTTGTTTTGACTAAAGCACCCGTGTGTCTGCTCTCTGCTGCAGGCCGGCGTTCGTGAAGCTGGAGTCGTGGCTGGAGAACCTGCAGATGCATCTGGAGCTGGGTCTTCATTTGGTGTCCGAGCTGGAGCTCATTCATCAGGACTTCTGGCAGAAACACTCGACCCGCCTCCACACGCTCCCCGAGGAACAGCGGAGCCAATCACGTCTTTCTGACGAAGCTCTCGAGGAGATGTGAACGCAGCAGAACACAGCAGCATCATCGCTAATAGTCCTCGTGTATAGTTATATTGTGAATGTTTGACATATTGTATATGTACAGACATTAATTTGTATAGTGATTGGAATAAGGACTCGTATGCAGGTCAACTCTAAGCTTCATGGGATCGACTCTCCTCTTTCCCCCAAATCAAAAATTATGTTTTGCATAAAACAATGAAGCCTTTTCTTTTAATGAAGATTTATTATTTAAATTGCATCACGTTAGTATTTGTTGTAATGAATGTATTTTATGGTTTCGTGTTCTTGTGCAAAAGTGGATTTCTGATTTCTTTATTTTGATTCGGGGGTGAATCTCGTCGAGCTGACGGGACCTCCTGTGGTTTGTGGAGATCTCAGCCAATCAGAGCGCTCGGTGCTGTTGGACTGATCTGGAGGTGTTTGTTCCCAGGCCTGAGTTTAGACCTGTGCGTGTGTGTGTCTGCGTGTGCGTGCGCGTGCGTGTGTGTGTGTCTCTCTGTGTGTCTGTGTGACTGTGAGTGTGTGTGTGTGTGTGTGTGTGTGTGTTTATGTGTGTGAGCTTCAGCTAACACAACACCGCTGGTGTAAATATCTTCTCCGATGCTCTGCATGTGTCACTGTCTCGTGCTCCACTGATCCAGCTCTTCTCGTAAAGAAAACACAAAGAAGGACCGCCAGGAACGCATGTGTACAGACGGAAACAGTCAAAACAGCCTCTTCTTGAACAGAAGCACTATTTCTCTTTTCTAAATGCTTTGATTTGCACTATGTGTGAAAGCGTCTGATGATGGCCCCGAGCAGCAGAAAGAGCATCAGATCCCAGTGCAGTTACTAATATAAAGCACGTTCACTATCAGTGTGATCCTGACAGATACATGCTATTATATACAGGCCTAGCCATCACCGAGAGCAGACACTATACTGTAAACAAGACCGTCTTTCGGATGAGGACTAAACCGAGGTCCACTCTCTGTGGATAAAAATCCCATGCACTTCTCGTAAAGAGTAGGGTGTACCCGGTTCCGGCCAAATCCCACCACTGGCCCTTGTACAGGCCTCCTAATAATCCCCATCCCTATTGGCCATCTCTCTCTCCCTCTCACTGTAGCTGGTTGTGTGGTGAGACTGGCGCCGTTGCTGAGCCGTGCATCATCCAAGTGGATGCTGCACACTGGTGGTGGTGAGGAGAGACCACCCACATGATTGTAAAGCGCTTTGGGTGTACAACAATACACAAAAAGCTATATAAATGCATCATTCATTCATCATTCATGAAGAGTGCATCGTTAGTGTGTCTGTTCACAAACCCATCCGCATCAAGTCCATCTGGTGGTCAATGCTGCTGGAAGCCATGGCTCCACATTGCTGTGCCTTTGTTTTATGCTAGCCTTGCCAACGACGTGTGTGTGTTTGAGCCGGATGAGTGAATGTCATCACCGCTTGTATGCAGATGTTGAGTTGTGATGTTTATGGTTTGCTGTGATTGAATGTTTTTACTGAAGCTGTGAAGATGACTCTGCACTTTAAACGCACTGGCGGTGAACGGAGGTGATTCAGGACTGAATAAAGTCATGCTCCTGATGATACGCTGCTGTCTCTCTCTCATTAACTCATGCATGTCCACTAACGAGGTGTTTAGTCTGGACTCACAGGGGTCGTTTACAGTCTCACGTGTACCTTACATTGCCAGAGAGAGAGAACGAGGAAAGTGCTCATGAAGGACATGCAAGAAACATCATCATCAGGGGAAACACGATTAAAACATTGCTCATTATTTATTTTATATAATTGCATGATTTTTTTTATTTATATATTATGATTACATTATACTTGCCATGCATTTGGCCTGACATGAAGATGAGGAATTGATTATTCTGTCTTTTTAATAAAGAAATTATTAAAAATTCTGACACACAAATCCAGATGCACACAAAAACAAGAACAGTCTTAATCTGTATATTTAGAAAACCACATATAAACACTTCCATGATCTAATTATGCTCTATTATCATGCACTAATATTGTATTTGATATGCTACTAATTATTCTTCAGCACTTGAGATCATGTAAGTGTGCTGACCATGCATATGAACTAAAATGCACTTGTAACATACTATCTCTGTGTTTAATAATTATATTTTAGTTTAAATGTATGGTGTCCCAAAAGAGCACAGTTACATGATCTCTAGTGTATCTTAAGAAGTGCTAAAGAATCATTTTTAGTATATTAGTGCGTGATAATAGATATATTATGGAAGTGCACTTTTTCCCACCTGGGGAACTATATCAGATAATAATAATAATTATGCAATTTAACAGTGTCATTGTTTTTGTTATTAATCTGCAATGTAATTTTTCAAAGATTCAATTTCTAATCAAAATAAATTACGTTTTGGTAGGCATTTCGCAAATTTCTGTTTATGAATATAATATTTAATTTGAAAAAATATAAAGTTAACGACTTGATAATTGTGCTTTTGTGTGAATAAGTGCAGATAACATCATTTAAAGAGAGCATTTCTGTGCACAAGTAAAAAGGCACTACCAAAATCACAATTATAAAAGCATTGAGACCAGTCTTCCTCATGTGCATTACAGAGCTTATTACAGTATTAATAATGCTACTATAAGTGTCCATGGATTTAGAAAGAGCTACTTGCATGAGTACATTTTGTGAATGCTTTGCTTGATGTTTTGTTGATTTGAGCATCAGACATCTCTCGGCTCGTCCATGTGCGATTGTTTTGACGGCGCGCGTGACGTCAGTGCGGAGGGTGTGCGTGCGCGTGACGTCACGCCCGCTGCGGAGCTGCATTTAAAGCGCTAACTCCAGCCGTCTGTAGTGTCCGCGCTGGCTGCTGCTTTAGTCGCTGGATTCCCACAGAGGAGTATCTAGAAGACAGAATTCTGGTATTTTGGTTCCAGAGCGATGGAAAACTCGACTGTCAGCAGCCGCTTGAGGACTGCGTTCTTCAGCCACGGTGAGTGACTCCTTTCTGTCTCAAACGCGGCGTTATCGCGTCGCGTTCCTGCGGGAGAAACCGCTCACATGAGCCGAGCTGATGCTCTTCACCAACACACCTGAGTGAGACTGACACCGGGAGAAGTCCAGAACTCTTTCTGATGCAGTTACTAAGACGCATGAAGTGTTCTCCGTGTTTAACTCACTGCCGTTATCTGTCAGTGTAATAATCATAACCATAACTCAGCGCTGGTGTGTCCCTCTCCACGAGCTCCATCAGAGAGATCTGGGACTGATTCCCGAGTGTGCTGTCGGGAGAGAGAGACTAGTTATTACACATGTGACGTCTGAGAGACTAGTTATTACTCAGGTGAAGTCTGAGAGACTAGTAATTACACATGAAGCGTGAAGTAATTATTACACAGGTGAAGCTGAGACTAGTTATTACACTAGTGAGAGACTATTACACAGGTGAAGTCTGAGAGACTAGTTATTACACCTGTGAAGTCTGAGAGACTAGTTATTACACCTGTAAAGTCTGAGAGACTAGTTATTACTCAGGTGAAGTCTGAGAGACTAGTTATTACACAGGTGAAGCGCTGAGAGACTAGTTATTACACCTGTGAAGCGCAGAGAGACTAGTTATTACACATGTGAAGCGCTGAGAGACTAGTTATTACACCTGTGAAGTCTGAGAGACTAGTTATTACACAGGTGAAGCGCTGAGAGACTAGTTATTACACAGGTGAAGTGCTGAGAGACTAGTTATTACACCTGTGACGTCTGAGAGACTAGTTATTACACCTGTGAAGTCTGAGAGACTAGTTATTACACCTGTGACGTCTGAGAGACTAGTTATTACACATGTGAAGTCTGAGAGACTAGTTATTACACAGGTGAAGTCTGAGAGACTAGTTATTAAACCTGTGAAGTCCGAGAGACTAGTTATTACACCTGTGAAGTCCGAGAGACTAGTTATTACACAGGTGAAGTCTGAGAGACTAGTTATTACACAGGTGAAGTCTGAGAGACTAGTTATTACACAGTTGAAGTCTGAGAGACTAGTTATTACACCTGTGAAGTCTGAGAGACTAGTTATTAAACCTGTGAAGTCTGAGAGACTAGTTATTACACTTGTGAAGTCCGAGAGACTAGTTATTACACCTGTGAAGTCCGAGAGACTAGTTATTACACAGGTGAAGTCTGAGAGACTAGTTATTACACAGGTGAAGTCTGAGAGACTAGTTATTACACAGGTGAAGTCTGAGAGACTAGTTATTACACAGTTGAAGTCTGAGAGACTAGTTATTACACCTGTGAAGTCTGAGAGACTAGTTATTAAACCTGTGAAGTCCGAGAGACTAGTTATTACACCTGTGAAGTCCGAGAGACTAGTTATTACACAGGTGAAGTCTGAGAGACTAGTTATTACACCTGTGAAGTCTGAGAGACTAGTTATTACACAGGTGAAGTCTGATAGACTAGTTATTACACAGTTGAAGTCTGAGAGACTAGTTATTACACCTGTGAAGTCTGAGAGACTAGTTATTACACAGATGAAGTCTGAGAGACTAGTTATGACACGGGTGAAGTCTGAGAGACTAGTTATTACACAGGTGAAGTCTGAGAGACTAGCTATTACACAGGTGAAATATGAGAGACTAGTTATTACACAGGTGAAATCTGAGAGACTAGTTATAACACAGGTGCAGTCTGAGAGACTAGTTATAACACAAGTGAAGTCTGAGAGACTAGTTTTTACACCTGTGAAGTCTGAGAGACTAGTTATTACACCTGTGAAGTCTGAGAGACTAGTTATTACACCTGAAGTGAAGACTATTAATTACACAGGTGAAGTCGAGAGACTAGTTATTACACAGGTGAAGTCTGATAGACTAGTTATTACACCTGTGAAGTCTGAGAGACTAGTATTACACAGGTATTGAGAGACTAGTTATTACACAGGTGAAGTCTGAGAGACTAGTTATTACACATGTGAAGTCTGAGAGACTAGTTATTACACAGATGAAGTGTGAGAGACTAGTTATTACTATCACCAGCCGGAATATCACAGCTGCTTGGCAACACCCTAGCAACCATCCAGAACACTGCAGTATATCACCTTCAAACCTCCAGGCAAGGCAAACAAACAAATCAAAGTTACAACCAATTACACAAGTACTCAGGACACGGATTTTCAGTAAATCATGACTTTATGAAATAATGTCACATTATTCCTCTGTGCTAGAGATATCGTGTGTAGTGTAGTGAGTGAAGTATGTTCGTCGGGTGTTGACTATCAGTACATTCCCAGACCTATTTCATCAGCCGTGAGCTATTGTTCTTTCATTTTGCTTTCAGTGTTTTTGGCAGCTCCTCAACTCCCATGACATTATAGGGTAGCTTCCAGTGCATTAAAACATCCACTCCCTAAAGACTCCCACAATGCACCATGATAGCAGGGAGCATGCTTTCTCACTATGTTGCCAATTTTACCAGTGCCTGGATTCATGCACACAATCTAGTGATCCACACAGAGGAGGCCTTTTGAGACGCTCTCGGTGTATCGTTTGCCAGTGTGTGTCTTTTCCCAGTGTTTACTAACCCAATCACACGCTGGTGGGCGGAACTAGTGTCTTTTCCCAGTGTCGACTAACCCAATCACACACTGGTGGGCGGAGCTAGAGTCTTTTCCCAGTGTTTACTAACCCAATCACACGCTGGTGGGCGGAGCTAGTGTCTTTTCCCAGTGTTGACTAACCCAATCACACGCTGGTGGGCGGAGCTAGTGTCTTTTCCCAGTGTCGACTAAACCAATCACATGCTGGTGGGCAGAGCTAGTGTCTTTTCCCAGTGTCGACTAACCCAATCACACGCTGGTGGGCGGAGCTAGTGTCTTTTCCCAGTGTCGACTAACCCAATCACACCTGGTGCGTGTGCTAATGTCTTTTCCCAGTGTTGACTAACCCAATCACACGCTGGTGGGCGGAGCTAGTGTCTTTTCCCAGTGTCGACTAACCCAATCACACGCTGGTGGGCGGAGCTAGTGTCTTTTCCCAGTGTCGACTAACCCAATCACACGCGTGTGCTAATGTCTTTTTCCAGTGTTGACTAACCCAATCACATGCTGGTGGGCGGAGCTAGTGTATTTTCCCAGTGTCGACTAACCCAATCACACGCTGGTGGGCGGAGCTAGTGTATTTTCCCAGTGTCGACTAACCCAATCACACGCTGGTGGGCGGAGCTAGTGTCTTTTCCCAGTGTCGACTAACCCAATCACACACGTGTGCTAATGTCTTTTTCCAGTGTTGACTAACCCAATCACACACTGGTGGGTGGAGCTAGTGTATTTTCCCAGTGTCGACTAACCCAATCACATGCTGATGGGCGGAGCTAGTGTATTTTCTCAGTTCGACTAACCCAATCCACGCTGGTGGCGGAGTTGTCTTTTCTCAGTGTCGATTAACCCAATCACCACCTGGTGGGCACAGTGTTTTTTTCTCTGGACTAACCTAATCACATGGGTGGGCGGAGCTAGTGTCTTTTCTCTAGTGTCGACTAACCCAAACACACGCTTGGGCAGCTAGTGTCTTTTCCCAGTGTTGACTAACCCAATCACATGCTGGTGGACGGAGCTAGTGTCTTTTCCC